>WPIO01000228.1:0-256249 GCA_009760855.2 Cristatella mucedo | reverse complement strand
GGGCTTATCAAAACATCCTGCAGATGGGCTTATGGTTCAGGTAAATACCTGAAAATTCATGGACCGTATGAATTGCATACTGGTAAGACAGCTAGCACTCCAGAGATGCAGCATAATGTCTCATACTACACTGGCGAATCGCAGTTATAAGTGACAACCATTTCCCTTCCCGACTCTCCAATTTTAATCTCGAGAAATTCGAATGCACCAAAAGCTTTTTCCAATAAAAACTGACTCCGTATAAAATTAAAGTGAACAAATTAAAAGTAAATGAGACGTAATGTTCAGCAAGTACTGAACTTCAATTTAATTGAACGCTGGTCAAGCCACTTCGTTTCAGCACGGTCACAAGAGGAGATTGCAGATTTAAGTTTCCAACAATTTCCGATCAATTGTATATGATTAAAGTACGATCGACTTGATTATTTCTATTTACTCTCACCAAGGCAAAGACCTTCGCGGTTTCTACTCTGCGTGTTTTGCATTTGTCAAAGATTGTGGCTAAAGTAAGTCATTGCCATGTGAAAAACACATTTCTCCTTCCAGGATGCTATCCACTAGTTCTGACGAATGCGTCTTCGTCGCCAGCTAAGACATCCTATTCTCTTGGGGATCAGGTTTCCGTCAGCTGCAGCTCCGGATATGTAAAATTCAATGGAAGTAGTGTCGCATCCTGCAATCAATCAGGCCTTTGGCTTTGGACGGGTACTGGTCAACCTCTCACCTGCGTGCAAAGTAAGTCACCTATTTCACGTACATTCAGCCCGATGGTGGCTGATTGAAGTCGCTCGCAAACTCTAGACAACGGATGCTGCGGTAGTTCAATTATTAACGTCGTAATGCTTGTGTAAGGTCATCATGTACGCCCCTCGAAGTAGACTGGCTTAGTAGTTCTTCCATGTCCATTTGCTTGCAGCTTGTACTTTCCCATCGGCGGTAACGGGCATAACGTACGTGTCACCTTCGATTGGCACTTATAAGCTTGGTGACACCATTACTGCCCAATGCTCCACGGGATACAGCAATAGCAGTGGTAGCAACACCGCGGATTGCACTGCAGGTGGTATTTGGAACTGGCGAAATCCGGGTCCTCTGACCTGTATTCAAAGTAAGTGAAAGCACAAATCGGTATTGAAATATGACGCCCGATCGGTCTTAAGTGCGTGCATGCTATAGCTATTGATGGGCCATACTCTGACCGGCCTGGCTCTTCAGCAAGCAGGTGTACTCGTAATGACCTCGGGTCAAAAGAGTTTACCTCGGTACGGGACTGGCGAGCAATATGCCGTTTTTTTCACAATTTATGTCTTCTATGAGGTAATTTTGATTTTGTGCCCACCTTCATAAGAGCAAAGAAAAAAAATCTAGATAAAGCTCTTTTTTATTTGAAGTACCAAAGTATGACAAAGTATGACCGCTTCGCTTACGGCTCCAACAGAGGCTTCATTACCGATCAACGGCCACGGCGGTACCACCAGTCTCTTACCTTTGTGTACCTACAGTGAGAAAAAAAGATTAAATGCTCATTTCTTTCATTCAAAGTCCGCTTGACACAGATTAATTTTGCGATAGCAAGTGTAAGTCCAAGGAATTCGCCGTCACAATTCTTATTGGATTTTACACGCCTGTCAGCTGAATACCATAGAATGATTTTTCAAGCTGCCGAAATCTCTTGCAATTACATTGGTAAACAGAAATAATTTATACTGCATCATCATACGCAGCGGGAGACCACAAAATCATAGATTTTTTGTTATGGACAGCAGCATTAAATTTTGATTGCAGTTCTCGTGTGGTAAATAATAGCAGGTAGTGTGTACGGCTTCTTAAAAAAGCTTAATCTCTATCCATGCGCCTATGCTTCAGGCAACGACTCCACGTGCTTCGCTTTCACCTTCTCCGGTGATGCGTGCAACATTAGAATACAGTTGGCTTAAGAATATTTCCTCAAAATATTACTATACTGTAAGCTGAAAGACACCTGCTCAGCCAATTTTAAAGGTGAAATGGCGGACATTAATTTCCATTCTTAGCTGTATGTCGGCTCTTGCTCTAGCAGCACGTGAAGCCCGAGCAAAGACTGTGAAAGCAGAGAAAATGGCCATGGCTCGCAGTTCCATAATAATAATAATAATATTGCACTTGATAAAGCGCCCTCAGAGAACTTAATCTCTTTCTAGGCGCTTTACATTTGCTGCAAAGTGATACGCAATAGAATAGTAAGTAAAATCATGCTTGAAAAACAAACAAAATGAATAACATGGTTAGGGGTTACATGCACTGGGGCAGCATGCAAATGTGGTTAGTGGCAGCATGCACAGTGTCAGCACGCATAAGCACATCGAGGACGAATCACAAGGACCCACTAAATGCTGTCCTAAATAGGTACGTTTTTAAGTTTCTTTTAAATGTGGTCAGGTCAGGGGATGTTCTGATGCAGGTCGGGAGGGAGTTCCAGGCTGTGGGAGCATACGAGCTAAATGCACGGTCTCCAAAGGATTTAAGGTTTGTACGAGGTATTTCCAGACTGTTGGATTCCGAAAAAGCGAGTGGTACGATGCTTGGCCTGATGGGGTAGTATATCTGAAAGATAGGCTGGAGCCATAGAATGAAGAGACCTAAAAGTGAGCGACAAAACCTTGAAGTCAATCCGTTGCTTGACTGGTAGCCAGTGCAGGTCGGCGAGAAGTGGAGTAATGTGGCAACTGCGACGCTCACGACAGACAAGCCTAGCTGCAGAGTTTTGCACCAGCTGCAATCGCCTGATCGCACATGCTGGTAGGCCAGTAAGCAGTGAGTTGCAGAAGTCGAGACGAGATGTCACGAATGCATGGACCACCTTGGACGTGGTATCCTTATCTAAACAAGCCCTAATTTTAGCAATGTTATGAAGCTGAAAATAGGCTGATTTGACTGTGGAGCTGATGTGGTCGTCTAACGAGAGGTCGCTTTGGAATATGACACCTAGATTTCGAGCTGATGCAACTGGAGATATGCTGGCAGAGCCAATTTTGAAAGTCAGCCTTTCCAATTTCTGAATAATCTAGCAGCTGCAGATTTCTTATGGGCGTATCGCCATGTTTTGTCTCGAAGCCATGTCCAGAAGACTTGAGTTGTAACTAGTTATCCAAACCACGTTTACGAGGGTTTGATAAAAGTTCTAAAGAAGTCCAATGCGCAACAGTTTGAATCATACCAAAAGCACAGGAATGCTTGCCTGCCAGGTTAAGCAGCTAGCTTTGTCAAAAGTGAGCAACGCAAACGGTCGCCGCGACTTATTCGCGCGATACGAGACGCATTCAGACCGATTAGTCTTTGACGCTAAGCTGCAACGTACTACGTCACTGGACCATACTAATTTTTGCGCATTTTTATTGACTGAATAAGCATTGATGGCGATTTTGCAGTTGCTATCAATTACTTGAATATAATTGCACAAAGAAACCACCAGAATGCTTAGAACTTCGCGTGCCTGGTCTGTAAGGCGAATAAAAGGCCAAAATTCTCTCCAGCATTTGAACTCAGCGGGCATGCTTCCGCGAAAAATCGCCTGTACGCCACATTAACTTCAAAATTAAAAGCAATTCATAGACGCTTGTAGCTGCACAAAGGTTTAGCCGAAATGGCTCATCGGTAATAATAATAATAATACATTTGTGTAGCCCAATCTGAGAAGTTATTCTATTTCTAGGTACTTTGCATGTGCTGTAAAGCGAACATGATCGATTGGTTAGTGGTAGCATATTCAATGTCAACAGGCGTACGATGGTTAGAGGTGGCATGCACAGGGCCAACATGCAAATATGGTTAGTGGCAGCATGCACTGTGTCAGCGCGCGTAAGGACGTAAAGGATGAATCACATGAACCTACTAAATGCTGTGATAAATACATGCGTCTGTAGCTTCTTTTTAAATGTAGTCGTCAAGTCAGGAGATGTCGATACGCAAGTTGGAAGTGAGTTCCAGGCTTTGGGAGCATACCAATGAAAGAAATGGTCTCCACAGAATTTGAGGTTCGTACGAGGTGTAGCTGAACGACTAGATTCAGAAAAGCAGACGGTACTATGCCTACCCTGGTGAGGGAGTAGGTCTGATAGGTAGTCTGGAGCCAATGAATAAAGGGACCTAAAAGTGAGTGACAAAATCTTGAAGTCAATGTGCTGTTTGACTAGGAGCCAGTGTAGATTGGCGAGAAGTTTCGTGATGCGGCAACTACGAAGATCATGGCATACAAGCCTAGCTGCAGAGTTTTGAACCGACTATAAGCGCCTGATTGCGAAGGCCTGTAGACTAGCAGGCAGCGAGTTACAGAAGTCGAAACGGGATCTCACGAATGCCTGGATCAATTTAGATGTGGTATCTCTGTCTAACTAAGCAAGCCAGAATTTTAGCGATGTAGTGAAGCTGGAAATAGGCAGACTTGACTGTGAAGCTGATGTGTGGCCTTCTAGTGAAAGGTTCCTTAGGAACAGGACACCTAAATTCGTGCAGATTAAAAGGAGATATGCTGTCTGAGCCCATTTTCTGCATTAGGTATTCCAAGTTCTGAAATACACTTGGTTTTCCCAGAACTAGTAAGTCATTTTTATTGTCATTCAATTAATCAAAGTTTGATGCCACCTATGTGCGGATGTCATCAACACATGCAGCAAGGAATTTTGGAGAATTCGACGTGCTTGAAGGCTGGGAGGGGTTAAAGCAAAGGTACAGCTGAGCTTCATCTGCGTAGAATCGAAAGCCTAGATTGTGCCTGGCAATCGCATAGGCAAGATGGATACTATAAACCTTGAAAAGAACCGGACGAAAGACAGAGCTCAAAGATAACCATACTCCAGTGATTCTATGGATGATCTTGGTCTGTTTACATCAATGGTCAGAAGTCTCCCACTGAGATAGGACCTGAACCATTGTAGTGCTGTGCCAGTGATGCACAGGTGAGGTGAGAGGCGCTCGAGAAGGACTCAGATGCGCTTACTTTGAACTTTTTAAAACCCTTGAACACAACCGAAGCAGAAAGGAGTCGTTATTGCTGGCATTCGCGCAGAGGATGCTCGCGCCGCTCGGCATTACTAGGTGCTAGTCATACGCAAAGTCTGAACGTTCGAGCCTAGACCAAGAAGCCAAATACCGAGTGTTTCGCTTAGTTGTACGTCACACGCACGCTGAGATAATCTCCAGCATTTTTATAGCGCCAGAGCCGCTCGCCCCCGCTCTCCACATACTCTTTTCTCTCTTTCAATCCGGAATGCTGAGGAAAACGCGTAAACTGAGAGCGTATCTACCACTAGAAGACGATCGCAGTCAAATGCAGATATCGCAGAACGCGAACGTAACGGTTTTTGATAGTACTTTTGCATTCCTTTAAAAGAGGTTTACTTGTTTCAGGGCCAGACAGACTAGTCCAACGTGCGGTCTGCCCATGCGGCAATTTCTTGCGCGAGATGACTACCTTGCAGCACTTCCTAAATTATAAAACTAAATCTGACATGATGCTTATAAGTTGGCATGCATTACCCTGAGTACATTCGTGTTCTGTTTTTTACGCGAGGGAAGATGTGTTGCTTCTCACGTGTCCTATTATGACGGAGATGTAGCCCTTTGCCGTTAAAATGACTCGATTTAAATTTTTTATTTAAGCCTGCACAGCGCCAACATTGACCATCGGGCTGACGTCTGTGTCATCTCAGACGGCTATATACATGGTCGGTGACACATTTAAGATTGGATGCAGTAGCAACTATGTATACAGAACCGGTAACGAGACAGCAGAGTGCATTGAAAATCACCAATGGTCGTGGTACAACGGTGCTCAGCTTCAATGCACTCCAGGTAAGACAACGCGTTATTGATGTTTTTACTTTTCTCTCTACTTTGAGTTCTGATAAGTCATGAATATTATTCTAGATATGATAAAAAGTTGATTGAATACCCAATAATGAAATATAAAGAGGTTTTACCGTAGCGTTGTTATCGAAGTTTAAACATTTCCGAGTGTCCGCTCAAAATCTCGTTGCACATAGATAACGTTTTTACCCCGTATCAGGAAGAAAGCAAAAACATGTGTTAATTTTGCAAGTAAAAAAACAGTAATATTTCTGCTCTGCAAGTCCATAGACAATTAAAATATGCTTCAAAGCAGCATTGGTCATTCTGCACTTTGAATAGCGGTTATAGATTTTTAAGAATCTATCAGATCCAGTAAAGCGGCCGTCAGTATGTAGCCAGCACTCGAGCTTAGTTCTCTATAAAATTGAACGCACCCGCCTACCGACTAGTCTCTTAGTCGGTAGGCGGGTGCGTTCAACCTGGCGCTTTTATTACTACTTCGTGAGCTAAAAGCAGCTCGCCTTGTCACTGTCGGCACATCCTGGCTGCATTTGTTCTGCCCTGAGGTCGCCAATTAACACCGCTTGCCATTCACGTATATATACGAGACTGTGTGTGTGCACGACAACTATCCGGATGCGATTTCACTCGTCCCTGCTATTCTCGCGAAGTCAGCGCAGATATTATTTAAATGGTCTTATTCTCGTAAGAAGGCGAGGTCGTATCACGCGACCCTGCCGCCTGCTTTACAGCGCTTTGG
The DNA here is from genome assembly GCA_009760855.2 of Cristatella mucedo. Taxonomy (NCBI): domain Eukaryota; kingdom Metazoa; phylum Bryozoa; class Phylactolaemata; family Cristatellidae; genus Cristatella; species Cristatella mucedo. The sequence goes on along the minus strand of WPIO01000228.1, from coordinate 249,663 downwards.
AGCCATCGTCTGGCGCTAGCGTCAAGTCCTCACTGCGGAGGTTCGCCCGCCTATGCACAGTTGTTGCTGAAATTTCACCCGCCAAAAAAACGCCGTCGCAAAGCCAGGAGGACATCGCTGCGTGCGGAATCCGCACCACTGCGACCAGCAGAGTGCCGCCGGGATAGGCAGCTCCATAAGAACGTAGTCGGCGGTTCAATTACGCCACGCGGCATCGCGCCGTTTACCTCTCGCACGAGTCGTTCAGTAGGTCCACTCGCCGACTCGTCCGCTGAAGAACAAGTTTGGTTTTATGTCTCCGATGCCGGCCCCGTAGTTCTTTAACGAGCGAATAATCCAAGTTGCCAGAGAGAGAGAGAGAGAGAGAGAGAGAGAGAGAGAGAGAGAGTGAAGAAAAGAGTGAGAAAAAAACAGTTAGCTCGATGTCAATGAGCGCGTCTTAATCCGCCAAGTCGGGGTCAACTTTACGCAAGAAAATTTCGCCGAAACGTCTTGCGAATACTTGAAGAAAACACTTCAAAAGTCGGCTGATTCAGCAGCAGCCTCGTTAAATATAGCGGCAGACGAGCCTTGGCGGCCATTGTTGCGCTCGAAGCCAGGAATGGAGAATTATCCGCTTCTTCAGGACTCGAACCCGCTACCAGGTCTTCGAGCGTGGACGCCACGCCCATGGGCTGAGACCCCTCTTCAGATTGATTACGTTTCACCCGTACTGCACGTGCGCACGCAAACGGGCTGGTGGCTGAGCCCGTTTCGTTGGCGATTCCTTAAAGTCCCTACGACTTTAGAGAGCAATGTGACCAACGCGACGGCAGTGAGCGAGTGACGCCCGAGAGGCATTCTCTCGACGTGCCCTTATTGATGTCTAGTCCAGATTCAATAGGGAGCCTCTGCCCGGTGAAACTCGCTCCAAGGGGCGCTTTTTAAATCATGCATGCCTGCGATCAGCTGAAGCCGTCGCGGAAAAAGCTCGATGGTGGCTACCTTTTGGCCGAGGCGCCAAAACTCACTTCGGTCGTTCGCCTTCGCCTCCATTTACAGGCTGCAGGCCGAAAGTTCTCGCTCGCAGACAGTCACTTGGTTTACCTTGGCCGCTCGGCCGACGAAAGCGCGCCGCCGCCATTCGACCCGCCGCGCTAGTGATTCAATGGCCACACTAGACAGCTGGTAGTTTTCAAAATTACCATAATCCGACTCACAAGTCCCAACTCTAAACAACTCCAAATCTGCACATTGACTTGACTGAAAGAATTCGCCTGTTACTCCGAAGCGCCGGCGATCTAGTAACGGTGCGATTCGTTCCGACATTCCGCTGTCGGAAGCTGGAAGACACTCCAGCAGCTGGAACTCGGTGGCTGATAAGGATCTGAACATGACGGAATGGCCGCCTTACTTAAGCACCCGACATCGAAGTCACTCGAGAGACAGTGTCACTCGAAAAAGAAAATAATTTCAGTAATGGGACTAAGATGTAATTCTGCTGCCACAGTTTTATAGGTAAAGAAACATACTAGTTTATTCAGCAGCCTCTTTTTTGTGGCGACAGGTGAGCCTTTACAGCTATCACCACCGCTTGCAGCGGCGATAAAGGATCGCCCACAGCAGGATTTGAACCCACGACCTCGGGACCGAGGTAAACAGACGCGCATTCGAGTACCATCTTTAAAATTTAAAGACAACGCCTTGACCAGCGAATGCATCGGCATGTGGCCAACGCCACAGCGGCATCGCCGACGAGTCGCCGGCCGAGTGACTCACTGACCAAAAATGGCCGCGATACGACTACTCGCCGACGCGCCCTGGGCTCACTTCAGCCATGCGCGTCAGCCGAACGAGCTTTGCCGGCCAATGCCTTCAACCTTTCTTTACAAACGGCCTGCCATTAGTATCACTAATAGCATGCGATATTATTTTACTCGGTGGTATTGCAGGGCCAGCGAGTTGATTCCGGGTAGGCGGGGCTGATTTTCACAACTGACGGCCGCTTAAGATTGCTCTTGCGACACCACAAGGAGGGAAATGAGACGGAGACAAAACATCAAAGCACCAAAAATTGCCCGCAAGCACCTTGGCGGAGGCTCGGCGTTTTTTCATCGTGTCCAATTGAAGAAAAAAACAACAGAAAAACGTGCCTAATTTTGGGGGTGGGTGGCTCCGCCGTTTCTCTCTCGAGCTTTCTGTCAGCTCTCCACTAGAGCCGCTGCTCCCGCTCTCTCTGCTCCCGCTCTGCGGCCGCAGCCGCTGCTCCAGCACCGCACGCTCACCCCCGCACCCGCGGCGTGCAGAAGTCGCGTGCCCAAGCGGGAAGCTCTCGCCGACGTAGGCGCTTCGCGGCGACGCCGCTTGACGGATCGGACGCCGGTGCGGATCCGAGAACGAGCGCGCCAGCGCTCCTGCCCAGGGCTTCGGCTGCACTGACCTTCGATCGAACGCCGCCCATTTTCGCAGCTTTGCTCCGCGAAGCAGCAGCGAGGTGCGGCGGCGGCGGCGGCGGCGGCGGCGGCGGTGCAGAGCGAGCGCTGACATCGAGATGGTGCGGCGCTACAGGGAGTCGTTCGCCGGTTCGGTCGTCGAGACGACATTGTTTTGAAGCGTTCGATCGTCAACCGATCGAGCTCGGAGCGAGACCGCGAAGCGAGCGGCGGCCGCTGCGGCGGCCGCTCGCTTCGCCTAGGCGTTCGGAGGCCGTCCCGTCGCTTGCTCCGCGCGCCTTTTACACTGTCTGTCTGTCTGTCTGTCTGCTTGTGCGACTAAGCTCAAATCCTGTTGGCGTCGTTGCAGCGTGCCAGCCGCCCACGCCCGGAGCGTTCTCGAGCGTAACCTCGGAGACCGATAGAACCTCGTACGTCTTGAACGACGTCATTCAATTCCAATGCAACAATGGCTACATGTACGCGAGCGGAGGCACGAGTGGAACTTGCACCGGCCCCAACACGTGGACCTGGTCTGGCGCCGCGACCGCGCCTCTGCAGTGCAGTAAGTTCTTGCGGTAGACGCGCGCTGCGGCCGAGAGAGCGCTGAGGCCTTCGGGTATTTCAGAGCGTAGATGTCGGTAAAGAAACCTACAGGTGAATGCGGGTAGATAGTTTTCCCTGTGTAACTGCGATTTCATGCCGATTCGTGCGATGCCGCGTAATCGCAGAGCAGCCCGCTCGTGCATCGGCACGATACAGCACAAGCCAACACACTCGGCGGCTGTCAAAGCAGCTTTTGCGAGTTTAGTCAGCCATAGCTTGTGCAAAACTCTGCAGCTGGGCTTGTCGGGTCTTGAGCGTCGAAATTGCCACATCACAACACTTCTCGCCGACCTGCACTGGCTACCAGTCAAGCAATGCATAGCCTTCGAAGATTCTATCACTCACTTTTAGGTCCTTTCATTCTTTGGCTCCAGCCTACCTATCAGATCTACTCCCCGCCAGGCTAAGCATCGCACCACTCTCTTTTCGGATTCTAATCATTTACCTATACGTCGTACGAACCTAAATTACTTTGGAAACCGTGCCTTTAGTTTGTGTGCTCCAAAAGACTGCGTGGAACTCGCTTCCGACTTGCGTCACGACATTCCCTGACTTGACCAAATTTAAAAATAAACTAAAAACGCATCTATTTGTCGCAGCATTTAGTGGGTCCTTGCGATTCGACCTTTACGTGCGTATGCAGGCCTACACTGTGCATGCTGCCACCAACCATATTTGCATGTTAGCCCTGTGCATGCCATCTCTAACACTTATGCTTGTTGACACTGAGTATGCTACCACTAACCATTCAAACGTGCTTCTTTTGCAGCAAATGTAATAACAATAACAATAATGCACTTGATAAAACGCTCTCAGAGAACTTAATCTCTTTCTTGGTGCTTCACATTTGCTGCAAAGGAAAATGTAAAGTACATATAAAGAGATTGAGTTCTCTGAGAGCGCTGTGTCAAATGTATTATTATTATTACTGCTATTGTGCCCGCGTACCGTAAAGGGTGGCATTGGCGGAACGTCTTCGGTATAGCGCTTTCGATTCTAGTAAAGGAAGTAAAGGCCCGCCGGTACCACCATCAACAGCTCGCTGCCGACATTAGGGGAGCTGCCCTCGGCTGCGCCAAAGACGGGATGTCACAAATGCAATTGTCAGTTATTCGGCCGAAAATTTTTCAACCTTCATCACTGAAAGAATTGGAAGAGTCGCGTCTCCACATTAAGACCCTCCTACAACAGCAATTTTTGATTTGCAACCTGTGACCTTCCTTGAGAGACTTTTCGAGGTTGCTGCATGCAATGTGGCTACCTTAATAAATTCTAGCAAAAAGAGCTCGGTCTCCCGAAGACCCCATTCCATCACCTCTGAGGTCTTCACTGGCAGACAAACATAGGCTAGCCATAACTGAAATTGTAATGCTTCTCTATGAAATGGGGTTGTACTCAAGTCCTTTAAATCGGAAATCGTTAGATCGATACTTAAAAGCCTGGATTACATTCAGAGGTCCTACCAAATTATCCCCCAATTTCCATTCTTCATTTTTATCAAAGATTCTTTAAAAAAATTCGCTAAGGAGCTTGTGGCACACATTGAAAAAAGAACGAACAGGCAGAACAATTTCAGTCGGAATTCAAGCGACACCACTGAAACTGCTTTCCTCCGCGTAACCAATGACATCCAATGCAGCAACGACGACGGTAATCCCACTGTCCTAGCTCAGCTACTGGATCTATGTGCTGCCTTCACGCTATAGATCACGATGTCCTACTTGAACGATTGAGAACCACGATCAGTCTAGCAGACGTGGAATCGGCTGGGTACAAATTGTGTCCGTTCGCGTTAAATCCGTGTCGTTTGAGGTCAACTCTCACCTACCAGACCAATTACCTTAGGAGTCTCACGAGGTTCCATCCTCGGTCCATTGCTGTTCTCCATTTATGCTAAACCTCAAGAAACAACTATTCTGGCTCATGGAATTGGCTATCACTTCTATGCAGACGATAAACAGCTAGCTGTATTTGTTGCTTAAACCGTTGGAACCTGCTATAGCGACTGATAAAGTGATTGCTTGCCTTGCAGACATTCAATTCTGGATGTCAGCAAATTTCCTTAAACAAAACAATGATAAAACTGAACTGCTACTCATAGGACACCCCAAGCGTATGCATTGCTGGACTAGGAGATTTGGCTCTTCTAATAGGTAATGTTGCTGTGTGACTGTCACCGTGTGCTCGGAATTTGGACGTCAACTTTGACAACAGCCAACATTTGAAAATTTCCCTTCGATGACTGTCTCCACAACTAGCCATCACGTCCGATCCCTATCTAAAATTAGGGACTGTTTACCGCGTTGGCTTTCAAAAAATGTAAATAGCTCCCAGGCTCTGTCTCGGTCGGCTAGGTTATCGAAATTTCATTTTGGCTGGGCTACCGAAAAGCCATTAAGCAACTGTAGCTAGTAATAAACATGGCTGCAAGGCTAGTTAAAAAATCCCAGAGGTTCTACCACGTGTCTCCTTAGCTGAAGGAGCTTCGATAGTTTCTGTTTGATCAACGAATACAGAGAAAGTTCTTACGCTGACCCACAAACCTTGATACGGCTTGGCTCCTTCGCACCTAAATAAATAAATCAATCCTAGCTGATTTAACAGCCTCTTTTGTATAGCGACAGAAGAGCCTTTATGGCTATCACCACCGCTTGCAGTGGCGATAAAGAATCGCCCACCGCAGGAATTGAACCCACGACCTCGGGACCGAGGTCGTGAAAGCAGCCGCCTTACCTAGTGTGCCATCACGGCACACCTAGAGAATTGCAGCTGAATTACTGCATTAGTTTCAGCCTCGTCGTGCTCTCAGCTCATGTATGGACAATAAATTAGCTGTTCGATTCCTCCACCTTAAGACCGTTAATGATAAAAGCTTTTGCTGTTGTACAGTCTGTGAATGTGGAACTCACACCCACAGTTCTTACGCAACGAGATCTACTCTACTGCTGTTGATTATGACTCATTCTTTTCTAGCTGTCTCGAGCTGGCGCTTCCATCCTACCCACTTCCTTGACTACCCTGCTAACTCTGCTATGCTTCTCGCTCTCTCTCTCTCTCTCTCTCTCTCTCTCTCTCTCTCTCTCTCTCTCTCTCTCTCTCTCTCTCTTAGCTTCGTGAAATGCAGCCTGTTGATTACCGAATGCATGCTGAAGGCCGCTTACGCTTTGAGTTCGCAAAGAAAACTCTTCAGCGTAACTCCCACTTAGTCTTAGTGGCTTTGTGGAGTCACAGGCGGAGATACATTGCATTACACTACGTGGTCGTCGATTGGGCGAAGCTCAAGCTCGGAAGATCTCTCTTGGCTACACGGTAGCGATGCATGCCCCCTCAAAGCACTGATTAGTACTGACAGCAAGTACGCGAGCTCAAGGAAATTGCAAGCGCGGCACCGCTTGTTTGACAGCATTGTGGAGACCTCAAATTTAAAAAGCACTCAGCGGAGGCTTAAAATTGTAATGAACCACGATTGAAACGCGACTTATCTCTGCCGCTAAGAAAAGCAACCAGTGCATCATCAGAACGTCACTCCAAACGGCCAGTTTTCACCTGCGTCGTGTGAGGTCAGCTGAGGAAATTAATCCTAAGCCTCGCTCTCAAGAGTGTCACGAGCCGTGGCGCGGTCTCTTGCCAGCAAGCAGCAAGCTTCCGGAATCATCGTTCCTAGCAACCCAGCCATTTGCATACAGCAGGCCGGCTAGCGTTCAAATAGACTCTGGTACAGTGCAGCCAGAGTGCACGCGATGACCCGTGCTTCGGCACACGAGAACTACTGAGCGACTCAGTGCCCTCAGTTCACCCCGTCGTTCCTTGGCAGCAGGTGCTCCGGCCGGGGTTAGCTCGGGAAAATTGCTCTTTCGCCCTGACGCCGCCATGCTGGCGCGGCGACGTCCTCGTAATATCACGAGATCCATTTCCCATCGGCAGAGCGTGTGCTCACTGTCGCCTGTGCGAAGATGCCACCGATCGTCACTTAAGTCGAATCTCCGTAGTCGGGTCGGGTGCACAAAGCGGCACTTTTGGAAGCAGGGCTGGGTCCCGAGGCAGCGGAGGAATCTTTAAGGGCTGAGCGGCACTCTCTCTCTCTCTCTCTCTCTCTCTCTCTCACTCTCTCTCTCTCTCGCGCACTCGCTCGCTCACTCTCTCTTTCTCTCTCTCTCTCTCTCTCTCACTCTCTCTCGCGCACTCGCTCGCTCACTCTCTCTTTCTCTCTCTCTCACTCTCTCTCGCGCACTCGCTCTCTCGCTCTCGCTCTCTCTCTCTCTCTCTCTCTCTCTCTCTCTCTCTCTCTCTCTCTCTCTCTCGCTTGGCGAGCTCGCTACGCCGCCGCGATGGCGAGCTCCTGAGCCCGCTACAGAGGCGAACTCTAGCGGGCGCTCGACCGGCCGCCGCTGCCGATGTTGAAGAGCCCTCGGCGGAAAGCGACGCTTCGTGCCAGACAACCGCGGCGAGATGCTGAGGTCGGTCGCGAATGCGGTTGGTCGCGCTGCAAATTTAAAAAAGAAAACGAAGAAAAGAAACGCGCTCAGCCCGCGCTCAGCCTGTGCCAAAAACGCACCCGCGAAGTGCCGAGCTGGTTTGGTCTAGCGGTTAAGGTGCTCGCCCCGATCAAGGTCTGACTGAGGTCGTGGACTCGAGCCCCGAGGCATATGTGAAGCGCCTGAATAGAGATTAAGTTCTCTTGTGGCGCTATATAAATGAATTATTAAAGAACGCACAGGCAGCTTAAACGCATGCGCTCGGCTCGCGGCTTCGGACGAAGTACTAAATGCTGCCTCGCGCGTTTACTTTGCATATTCTTCTTCGAACCTTCGAAGTCGTCGTTCCGATGTTCCTGGTGAGCGGCTCGACGGCGCTTGCCCCTTCCGCTCGCTGCGTCCTCGCTCGCGAGCACATGGCCGGGCAGCGCAGGCGCACGGACGCTGCCGCTGCTGCTGCCCGCCGTCCCGCAGGTCCGCTGCTTGCTCTGCAATCGCTGCCTTGCTACCGTGAAGTGATGAGGGGCCGCGCCGCCGCAATGCGCTCTTATTTCCCAGACCGCGATCGACGGCCATTTCTCATCGGGAACTTGCAACCACTATGTTCAGCGACCGGCGACGACAGACGGCACTTGCCTAATGAGCTGCACTTACGACGGCTACTGCGCTGGATACGCCATGACGGGCACCGGCTGCTATCACGATCGTCCGCAGCTGTCTAACGCTACGACCACCATGGCGTGTCAGATCCGATACTGACGCGTCCACGCTCCGCCACCCTCATGTCGCGGCGGCACGCTTTCGGTCGCAGCAGCAGCAGCAACCTCGCGCCTCCTTTCCACGCGATTTCCTTGCTTTAAAACGAAGGGCTCGCGCCGCGATCCGCCCGCTCGCCGGCAGGCAGCCCCCTCCTAGCATGGGCTCCTCGGCGCTACGAGTTCGGAGGACGGCGCTGACACAGCTCGACTTTCAGGGGCAACAGTGGCGAGCTTGCAAGCGTGCGCGCCTTTAATGCGCGGTGACTGCACCACGGGGGTGTTTCTAAATACTGCTCACTTTCGGAAAGACTCACGCTTCGGCGTGCAGTTACGTCTGCTGCTTTCCCGCTGTCAATAAAAAAAATACTAGCTGATTAAACAGCCTCTTTTTGTATAGCGACAGAAGAGCCTTTATGGCTATCACCACCGCTTGCAGTGGCGATACAGGATCGCCCACCGCAAGAATCGAACCCACGACCTCGGGACCGAGGTAGTGAAAGCAAACGCCTTACCTAGTGTGCCATCGCGGCTCTCGGCTGTCGCCTGAGGTGGCTGAGGAATCAATCGAAAGTGACGAACCGCCGCTAGCGGAGCGCGGCACGGGTCTGGGACTACGAAGTCGAGTTGCCGTGGGCCGACGAGTATCTGCCGGGCGGGCGACTCTCGTCTGCGACGCCGCTCCGCTCATACGACACCGCCACGACTGCCGCCCGCTCTGAGCGGCGCAACGAATGCGACGAGCGGCCGGGCAGCATACGAAATGGATCGACGAGCTCATTGACGACGGGCGCAGGGCGCCACAGCTTGGGGCCGAAGTTTGATTAAAAGCGCAGGTCGCTGACCGAAATGTGATAGCGGCTGACGGTGGCAGCGGAGTTAAATCGTGGCGGAGACGGCGTGAAATTCGCTGGCTGAGAAGAAAGCCACACGTACAGCGGCTTCTTTTGCCTAAATTCTGATCGAGCGAAGGGTCCTGGAGCAAAATGCAGCACGCCATGCAATGCCACGTGCCATGCACGCCAGCAACGTCACGTGCTCAGCCCGCAGGCACAGCTTGAGCCCAACGAAACTCATTTCGCCATTAAGATGGCGAGGCCGGCAGCCTAGAGCACGGTTGATGGCTGTCCGATCATTACAGAGTGCCTGGGCATCGACAAGAAGACTAATGATTGCGAAACGTACTTAAACTTTCAGGCGCCTGAGAATCGCGCCCACATCGTGGACGCGATATCCTTGACGTTAGAGACGCTGCTACGTCCTGTCCCAGCTACGGCTCCAGATCCCTCGGGTCATGCATACCAATTTGACAATTTCTCTCGAGGCCCGCAAGGTTCTATGCGATGCCGCCGGCAGCAGCGTGGCGTATCGCGTTTGGCACGCGAGAGTGTGTAACTGGGTTTTGGACTTGCCTTCCTTCCCGGTCAGTACTAGTCTTCACTTGGATTAGCTGACTCTTGGGATAGGGAAGTCCCATTTGAAGTGTACGCAAGGCAGTCTTCATATGTTTGCTTTAAGGCCCCAAGGCGTGCGATGAAAGAACGTGCACTGTCTGCATCGTATGCGACTGGGAATGAATCATAATTTCGTGTCGATCAAAAAGAGCCGGGGTTGAGCTAGCCGCTGGGTGGTAAGGGACACGAAAAATCGAGGGGTAAGGTTCTTGAGATTTTTTTTCGGTCATTCTAAAAACAGTCAAGTCACAACAAACGCCTAACAAACGGTCGCGACGCTTTAACAGGCGAGAGGCGATCAGCAACTGCGAGCTCGCTCGCTCGATCCGCCAATCAGCAACTGCGAGCTCGCTCGATCCGCCAATCAGCAGCTGCAGCTCACTCCGCCAATCAGCAACTGCGAGCTCGCTCGCTCTTCAGCCTGGTCGCTAGAGCCGCTGGAGAGCCGGAGGCGAGACTAGCAGCGGCGGCAGCGAGCGGTCCCAGCGTTGGCAGCACAAATAGACGGCGCAATTTGCAGCCCACCGGCCGCCGCTGATGGTTTCCAAAACGACGCACCGTCGGGATAAGTCCAGCCGCCGGGTTGGCGACTGGCGTCTTTCAAATACTGCGGTCGCAACCGCAGTCCGGAGGCGGCGACCGAGACAGCGCGACAGAGCAACAAGTCTGCTGGCTCCAACACCAAAACCTTTATTTCAAGCTACGCCGGCCAAGCCCAGTCTACACACACTAGACGGCTGCCGGCGTCGAAGAATTTAGCCCTACCCACCCGTTGTACTCCTTCGGCAGCCCTTATATTCCATGCATGCGTTATTTTTCGCACTGTCGGGCCATTGTTCGTTCCGAACCCGCCCGACAGCTGGCGGCAGTTTTTGGTAGATGGATGTCCCCACAGATGCAGCCAATGCATGGATTTGGGCAGGACTGCCGAGTCACCGTCTGCCCTCAACCACTCGCGAGCCTGCGACTGCTTAGGCAGCTCTGAGTCCTCGAAATGTCTCCTCCCAGCGCTCGTAGGCTGCAAGAGTCATGTTCCCTCACAAATGCCTAGAAAGAGATCCGGTTCTCTGAGGGCGCCATACAAATATATTAGTATTATTATTAGTATACCCTTACGAATTCAAGTAGTGGCGACAGACAATCTTTCATAAGAAGGCACTATAAACCGAGCACGAGCTGCAAGCAGTGCGGTAGCATCGATATTTTCACCAACAATCTTGTCTGTTTCATGATGATTGGGAACATGACTCTGCAGCCTGCGAGCACTGGGAGGAGACCCTACGAGGGCTCAGACTGCCTAAGCAGCAGCAGGCTCTTGAGCAGTGGAAGGGCAGACGAAGACTCGGCAGATAACTCGGCAGTCCGGCCCAAATCCATGCATTGGCGGCATCTGTGGGGACATTCGTCTACCATTATTCGTTCCGAACCGGCCCGACAGCTAGCGGCAGTTTGTGGTAGCTCTATCGAGCTACCAAGCCCGACGACTGGTCGCACGGAGGGCCGTCACACATGGCTGCATGGTTATCGGATCGGTTCATGGCGAGGCATACATATTGCGACCGACCAGTGGTTTGCGGAGACCAATACAAGTGGAAGGGGCCAATTGGCCCTGGACCACCTGCACCCTGCTCCACCCCGTCCCACAGGGACAGGCCCTAGAAGGAATGTTGACGGCTTGCTTGCAGCCCAACGCAAAAGTGAAACTCGTGGAATAACAGTGAAACTGGGGGAAATAAAGGGAAACTGGGTGATAGTTTTCGATGACCGCTGAATTTTTAATCCAGGCTCTTTAAGTATCGGCCTAACGATGGCCGATTTGAAGGACTTGGATACTACAACCCCTGGTTCTAGAGAAGGATTATAAATCTCGGTTATGTCTGGGCTATAATTGTTTGCCAATGAAGACCTCATGGGGATGGTATAAGGTCTTCGGGAGACGAGCGCTTTTTACCAGACTTTATTAAGGTAGCCACATCGCATGCAGAAACCTCGGAAAGTCTGTTAAGGAAAATCACTGGTTGTAACTAAACAATTGCTTAAGTCGGAGGGACCTTATGTGGAGATGTGAACATGCACAATTATTTCAGTCAGGAAGGCTGAACACTTTTCGGCCAAGCTGTTAATATTTGGGGAGTGCGACGGAATTGGCGAGCAAATTTTTCACCGTCTGATAAATCCGTTTTGGGTTCTACAAGCAGGACTTCAGTTTTCGAGCGAAAAAAGAAGCCCTGGCGTTTCTAATTTTCCCGGTGTAGACTCTGAGGACATGTTTGAAATTGACTAGATCGTCATCAGACCTATACTTCTTAAAAAGCTTTCAAGCCTGCACTTTACATGGAGCATCGTTTGGAGCTTTTTGCTTAATTGATAGGAATCTCCGAGACTCTGTACACTGACAGAATATACGGGAGCAGGCTCGTCAAGAGTACTGTTCACTGCATCGGCGAGGGAATCGAGCGCTGTCGGTCGAGTCTGGGTGCTGGTTAAGAAGACCTGCCTCACAGACAGAGTTCAAAAGATTTCTCCGGGTCAATGCTGTCTTAGTTGCGTCGCTGGACAAACTCGACGAAACCCGGCACGTTCAACTGAACAGGGACAGTATAATACAAAGACTGAGCAATGATCCGAGATGGTTAGCGAGCACACAGCAAAGTCAGTTGGACAGACAGCCTTAGTGATAACGAGATCCGGGCTATGGCCAGGCGATGTGAGTGGTGTGATTAACGTCCTGGATCAAACCAAAGTTCTCCAGGCAGTCAATAAATGAGCGGACCTGGCTGTTGCTAGGGTTTTCGACGTGAATGTTGAGGTCTCCTGCAATTACTAAAGGCCGGTGGTGCACAAATATTTTAGTGAGGAACTCCAAAACGCTTGCTAAAACAAGGTTAGACAACCAGAAGGAGGTCGGTAGATCAGACATGTGAGAGACATGGTAATTGATAGGGACACGGTAGCAACTGATTCAATAGATGGCCCATGTGAAAAAGCTTAGGTCTTGTAGGGCTAATGAATTGAGTGCAAGCGACTGCAAGGCACTGCAGTACTGCGACCGCCGAGATGATTTATCGCTTTGAGCGGCCACGCCAAGGACGCCAGACCGATTAATTAAGTAGATCTGGATATCTGACACAAAGCGTAAACAGAGATCCCGACAGCATTCGCCCGACGCCGCGTTTGTGAAATGGACCTGCGGGCACGCGTGTGGATACTTCAAGCAGGTAAAGCTGTGCGCACAAGAGCTAGCTCACGTGCGCTCAAAAGTGGCGCGTTTTAAGAATAATTGCGCCTCTGCTCGATCAACTGCTTTTACGCGACGGATAAGACGGATGCACCGTCGGCAGATTCTGCACGAGCAGGAACGGGACGCGCGTGCACGCTCGCTACTCGGTAACTGTCACATTCTAAATGGCATTCTAACAGCTGCTGCACTTTTAACGCGCGAACCAAACTTGGCCTGTCCATCTGTTCGCTCCGCTCCTCGCAGCAACGCGTGCGGCAGACTCCAAGAAAAGTACGAAGCGGCGTAACGCGTGTTCTTTAGCGAGACATAGTGCTCTGCATCGCATTCTGTTAAATTCGGCACAGTCTTTTGTATTGCCAGCTCGCTGAGCTCTGCAAAAATATATCGCGCGAAAGTCGCCCGCCCTCAGTGCTAGCCGTCCTGCTAGATTCCAGACCGTTTGCTCAGGTTTCGAGAGCGAGCTGACTTTTACAGAATCTGGTCTGAGAGTGAGACAAAGAGAGAGAGAGAGAGAGAGAGAGAGAGAGAGAGAGAGAGAGAGAGAGAGAGAGAGAGAGAGAGAGAGAGAGAGAGAGAGAGAAAGAGAGAGAGAAAGAGAGACACAGAGAGAGAGAGACAGATATATATATATATATATATATATATATATATATATTACACTAATTATACTCTAATTATACTCTATATATATAGAGATAGGCAGAGACAGACAGAGCTGGCCGCCGACGGGGTGAGGTATCTTCGACCAGGCGCGCGCGTTCGCGCGGCTCATCTCGCGTCTTCTCTCGAGAGGCCTGCACGCTTCGGCGAAGGCGCTTGCCCGGAAATGCGGCCGTCGTACGAAACTGCCCACCGGTCTGCTGCGGGATCGCTCTCGAGCAAGAAGGGAGAGAAAAAACTCGGAGCGTGGTATCTTCGCTGACCAGCCGTTCAGCAGGCAGCTTCGCGGTTGCACGAATGCAGCTCGGAGGAAAATTCCAAAAAGTTAGCGAATGACAATCCGGCATTGCCTGATGGAGCAAAGTTGTCGATGGGCTGCCGGGTCCGAGTCCGGGGTCGAGTGCCAGGAATTAATTACTATTATTATTTATTATTGTCATTATTAATTATTACTGTGTGTGCATGCGCGCTCAGCCTTGCCGTTCGAAACTAAACGCTTACCGCGATGTACCTCTAGCACCAGTGCAGAAATGCTGGCTGAGGTGCACTGCAGAGAGAAGCGTAGCAGGTAGCGAAGCATCAGCCTGCATCAGCCTGCACACGGTGCGTGGCCCAACACCACAATTCGAGCACTTGAAGCGGCTCAGAGAGACCTGCCTGGGTGCTCAAATAAATCAACGGCCACTGCTCTGTCTCAGCTGAAATACATCCGGGTGGAAAGAATTGGACGCTTTCCTTATGACAATTCTTGTACACGTCATGCTCACCGCAGCTGTGCGTTATCGCTGCCATCACTGGCCAAGCGCCGCTCCGCCGGCTCTGCTAGTGACGCGGCGCAGTCCGATCGCGGGATTTCTATCCGATCGCGGGATTTCGAGGAATGTCGAGAACGATCTGCTGAACTACTGAGAAAAATGAAGCACGGAAGTCGGAAATAAAAATGGCCACTGTCAATATCGGCTCTGCCCGCTGGCTGAGCGCCGGCTGCGTCTTGCGCTCAGAGAACAGCGACAAACGCAATATGTGCTGCCCAACTAGCTACCAGCAGTGACCGCCGCGGGCAATCGAGCCGCCTCGTCCCGCCTTCCACCACCGGCGGCGGCGCAGCTACTAAGAGACTATCTACATCCTTAGCTGTACGAGCGAGCGACGATGAGCGATGGGCGATTCGGACGGCGCGTTCGACAGCGACGAACGCGGCCGACGAGACTCTAAGGAAGTGCGCGCGGAATGCAAGATCGACTCCGACGTTGGTTTCGCGCGGATCAATCTGGTGGTTTGACATGTCGCTTCAGCGATCTCGGCGAAAACTGCCCTCCCGCGGTCTGCACGCCCCTGAAAGCATCCGCGTTCGCTTGCTGCTGCCAAGCCACTGAAGCCCGGCGCCACCGGAAGCGGAGAAGCCGCATGCGAATCAGGTTGTGCGAAGGGAAGCCTATTAAAAGAATCGTTGACGTGCAGCCCCAAGCATGATAGGGAAGGACCTAAAAATGAATGACGGTACTTTGGAGTCGATGCGCTGCTTGATGGGAAGCCAGCGAAGGTCCGCGAGAATTGGTGTAATGTGGCAGTTGCGACTATGTACGACTGACGTGCCTAGCTGTGCAGTTAGGTAACATGTAAGCTTCTTTTTGCACAGATAGAAAGACCTGCAAATAGTGAGTCGCAGAAGTCTATACGGAGTGTCACTAATTCATTGGAGAGTACATCGGTGGTATCCTTGTCTAAGCAAGTTCGAATTTGTACAATGTTACCGAGTCGAACTTGGGCAGACTTGAGAGGCGAGTGGAGCTGATGTGGCCATCTACTGAAAAGTCATGTTTGGACAGGATACCCAGATTTAGTTAAGAGACGACGAGAGATTTTACCGGTCGAGTCCATTTTGAGACATTTACAGCTTACGATTCACTCTGTTCAGTACAGAAAGTTTGGCGAATATAGCCCGAGATTGTGAAATTCGAGAGTGTAACGTGATTAAAGGGATTGAATACTAGCGATACTGACGCGTAAAGCTATATAGCGAACAATAGGAACGAGATATATGTGAACGAGTCAAGCATTGAACAGAGGAGAGCTCTACCAACCAATGCACGAGTGCTGCCAGATTCGGCAGAGAGCTGATAGCCCTAGAGTAGTCCTAGCCGTTTCTATGCCTCGCTCGCTAGCCTCGCAATCAAAATACTCCATCGCGCTTGTACAGTCGCAACACCTAGACGGGGTTGAGGGGAAAGGAGGGCTAAACCAGGTCAGTGGGTAATCTCATATTGCTCACTGCAAGCGTTCATGATAGCCGTCAAGGCTGTTCGGCAGCTATATAAGCGATGCCCTTAAATCAGCTAAAACAAAATTCTAAAAGTACCCTTAGGTCTCAGGGCTGGAGGTGCGGGGCAGGGCTGCCCCGGCCAAAATTGCAGCCGTTCAGGCTCCCCCATTCGTAATCAGATACCCCTCACCGATTGGCTGGCTTTCAGGCTTCCGGTAAATGGCCACCGTGCTTAGAGATCGGTTCTAGAGGCTTATAATATAGAATATATATGATAATATATAATTCACTTGTATAGCGCTCCAAGAGAACTTAATCTCTATTCAGGCGCTTCACATATGCCTCCGGGCTCGAGCCCACGACCTCAGCCAGACCATGGTCGGGGGCGAGCACCTTAACCGGTGGACCAAACCAGCTTTGCCGAGTTGTGCGCCTTCGGCAGCTAGCGGCTCTTGAATTTAAGTTCTTTGAAGCAAAGATCGCGTTCGGATCTAGTAGCCCTCGAGGTACAACTAGCGAGCAGCAGTTGCTTCACTAATATACGCCGGTATGCCGGTGGAAGTAGAGCGTGGCAGCTGTCAAAAGCACCCACGGTTTTATAGAAACCTACCGCGTCGATAGCGTATAGCAGTCGATTCCATGGCCACGAACCTGCGTGTGCGCACAGTTCGACGCACCACTCATATCTAAGCTGAAAGTACTGCTAACAAACTATGACTTAAAATGTTTAGCTACTCTATCTAAACCATGTATTACCTCATTTCTGGCTCATAGGTTGCAATTCGGGGGCCAATGACAATCTCAAAGGCTGCCATAATCTAGTTGAGGAAGCCAATATTTCAGGCTCGCGGAAATCTACAGGGAAGCCGCCATTTTTAGATGGGCTAAAGGGGACGCTAGCGCTACACTCCCTCCGCTCATTCTTAGACGGTTTCGCGGCTACACTCTTTGCGTTCGGATAGTCACACTCTGCTGCCTAAATAGAGATTTGACCCATTTCAGTTAACGGGACTGTAAAGCTCATATTACAGATACTTTCTCAGCCCCCAGAATCGAAGTCGGTTACCAGTATCAACCATTATTTTGTATGGAGGACTGGCCAATGAGGCTGCTGCCTGGTGGCACATCTACGACCCTTAAGTTTCACGGTCTGTCTCCAGATGGGAGCAACCAGGCCAAGAAGGATGGTGACTAGACTAAGTCTTCAGAGCTCTAGTTCCAAGTCATTCCGTTCGCGTGATGCTCCAAGTAAGGAGTGGCTCGAAACTTCAACTTCTTATGTCAGACCTCTAAGCTGCTAAATAAATAACGGGTTACGCGTACTAACCGTACAAAGTCACTCAATGGGGATGATGCGCGCACACACACACACACACACACACACACACACACACACACACACACACACACACACACACACACACACACACACACACACACACACACGGACATATATATATATATATATATATATATATATATATATATAATTCATTTGCATAGCGCCCTAAAAGAACTTATAATTTATTCAGGCGTTTCACATATCCACAGGGCTCAAGACCTCAACCTTTGCTATCAAATTATTCACCTTGACCTTGGTCGGGGTGATCGCCTTAATCGCTGGCCAAACCAGCTAGTTGACCTTCTTCAGCCAGGTCATTTCTAATTGCTCTCGTATGAGACCGCAGTACTGCTGCTGACAGGAAATCTATACGCCTTAAAGAGTTTGAAGCTCGGCGCTCTGAAGAAGCACTTTGCTTCGAGCGCTCGCTTGAGTCGTTCTTTACGCTAGCTTTCAGCAACTCGCTCAGCTATTCTGACGGTTCTACTTTTAGTGGCTACGATCGTGCTGCAGCAGATAAGCTTGAGCTCCGTGAACGGAATGAGTCACACCTCAGGTAAAGATTACTATCGCTGCTGTGCCCAAAGCACGCGGGCTCCAAAATTCGAATACGGTTCTAGCTGCCGCTCTGCGACACGGTCTCGAAGTGGCTGCAGGGACCGTGCGACTATGGGTGGCAGCTGGTATTGAACGAAGCTAGACGGCGACGACGGCGGGTCCATTCAACCTCAGCCATAATCTCATGGCGTCTGAGATATTTGATGAGGCAATAGAATATCAACAGTACTTCAAAAGGAGGCAACTGGAAGCCGGAAACAGTCCGATTGCGTGGATCAATAGTTGGTGTCACGAATCAACCGGATGACCAAGCAGTTTAGCTGCTGGAAGTTTCACTCAAAAACCACGGACAAGCGAGCATTTCAGAGTTGCAACTTGGGCCTTTACTGCTCGCGCGCTGTTGGCCACTATCGTGCGCTTCCTCATGCTATTTCAGCGATTGAAAAGCCGAAGTTTCGGCTTAGAATGGCGCCGTTGTCGTACCAGGCTTCTCTTCTTGCAGCTGACCTTGGCGCTGACCCGATCGTCGATGATATCCAGGGTGACTCCCAAAGTCAGTTTGTTTCAAGTCGTCAGCAGACTTCCCAGGCACAAGCTGACTTAAGCGGGGGCTGGATTGCCAGTCGACTCGCTGCGTATCTCAACCAAGCAACCAGGCAATGGGCAGCTTATTGGAGCGACCAGGGAGCGACCTCTGGCGCTTCTGACGGAAATGCACGGCGATTTCTGGGCAGCGACGACGGACGGCGAGAAACTGCTGTCAACGCCGGCGTTGATACTGGTGACGGCAACAACGACTTCGATCCAAGCGCCCACGGCGACGGCAAAGGGCGAAGAGAATCGTCACGAGGCGCCGTGAACAAAGAGTACGATTACCACGGCTACAATCGCTACAATATATACATGTTCCTCTAAGAGTACGCCGAAGCCATCGTCCTCCCAGAGAGCCCAATTCAAAGTTTAGTTTATGGTGCCGATTGGGTCAATAAGGCGAGCAATTAGAGTAATCAAAAGGTGTGGCCGTGGTGCCACAGGTGCCGCGGCATACAGGTGCCACAAGCTCTAGCCACTGACGAGAATAAACCAGTCATTTGCTGTCGCTTTGGTATGCAGTGACACTTTGTCGCGCACGAAATTTCACAAACCGATTCACCCCACATTGAGCTGTCTGTTTTGCCATAGCATCACATCACGAGTCATCAGAAATGTGACTTTCTAAATCACGACAAAACATTAGATCCCTATTAACTGCTGATCTATCTAGAGTGGCAGGTAGGCTGTAGTCTTTGACTCCAACTTCATCGCAGTACGATAAGAAAATTCTCTTTCCACATATGTGCAGCTCCAAAACTTACCCCTGAAAATTCTAAGACTAACAAATTTCCATAAACTTCGACATGCCTTTAATGATTCCAACTGCCTCGCTAATATTTACTCCACAAATCTTAAGGATTTCGCTTGCTGTTGTTATTAAATGTGGTTGCGTCGTGCCTTGAAACAGAGCAGGGTAATCGTGTGAGTGAATAATAATAATAACAATACATTTGATAAAGCACCCTCAGAGAACTCAACCTCTTTCTACGCGCTTTACAGTTGCTGCAAAGGAAGCACGATCCGATCAAGTGTTTACTAGTAGCGAGCTCAATAAACAACAAGAATAACACGGTTAGGGTGAAACGCACAGATTAGGGGTGACACGGACACGGAAAATAACCAGGATTAATCCGACGACTTAGTATTCAATCGTGGTCGCTGCAACTTAGCCAACCTTCATTCAATCCATCCTTTTCGTTCTTATTTGATACAGATTCACCTCATCAAAACAGGGGATACCTTTCAGTTAACCTTACATTCGGCTTTATCTGCCTGCTAAACTAAAAGTGAAGAAACTGAAAAAGGATGTATATCCTAAAAGGAAACCTTGTTGCATTATAAAAAGACCTTAAATCTTCATACGGCCATCTAGATTTGATCACGGTAAAGTAGAACTCAGCGGCAAATTTTGTTTGTAGATTTGTGCTAAGCTAGGAATCTAAATATGCAAGCTAAAAAGGACGCCATTGAAATGAGACAGCACTATATTCTGTAATTAATGAATGCATTTTAAAATGACGCTGAACTTCTATTATAAGGCCGTGTGTATGTGATCATTGTAGTAAACCGTTCATATACCATAGAATAAAGCAAAGTAAAACTATCCGTGCACTTAAAAGACCTGCTAAAATCAAACATACGTCCATGAAACGAAACTTGCCCACCTGGTTCAGGAACCGACCCCTTACGAAGCACCAGTGGCTGGCTCTGCTTCAACACAGCCCGCCACTGCCCTAATTAACACATGTTTTGGGAGCCACTGAAGTTCATAACCCTTTTCTTAGTATGAGCCGATCCCTACAGATCCACCAAGTTTGAATAAAAGCTAGCATGCGTCCCGCGACAAAAAGAGAGCTTCAGGGGATTATTCATTTCAATATTTATTAAATTTAATATTCATATCAGGATATTATTCAATAATAATGATATTCAAATCCGTATTACTCGTGGAAGCGTTTCCCGTTCAAGCTTCGATTAGGATAATCCCCTGGGTCTTAGCCCAGGGGTAAGGTATTCGCTTTTCACAACCCAGGTCGTGGCTTTAAGTCCTGCAGCGGGCTATCCTTTATTGCCAATTGCAAGCGGTGGTGATAGCCGTAAAGGCTCTTTTGCCGCAGCGTACTGTAAATGATAATGTTAAACCAGCTAACCTAAATCGTGTTCCAAGGGATTTAGAGAGTATATTATTCAATCGGCAGCGCAGAGAAGACGCCGGTGCGAACTTGCCTTTTCTACAGAGAGGGGGCCTATGCGGAATCGTCCTTGGCCCAGAAAGCTCGGTCCGTACGTTGGTAATGCAGTACTGAACACTTTCTGAGCATTGTACTCGGAGCGGTGGAGCATGTCTGAGAAAGCTACGCATTCGCTTTTAGTGTCAATCTACTCACTCACTGTCAGGGCGAGTGTTTTTAAGGGGCTAACGGACCAAAGATCGGTTAACCAATAAACCATTCTCACTAAAAGCATTAAAAGAAACGAGTCTCGTTTATTTCCAAAATTCGGGCTTGTTTAGATAAGGATACCACGTCTAAGTTGGTCCATACATTCGTGACATCCCGTCTCGACTTCTGCAACTCATTGCTTACTGGCCTACCGGCATGTGCGATCAGGCGATTGCAGCTGGTGCAAAACTCCGCAGCTAGGCTTGTCTGTCGTGAGCGTCGCAGTTGCCACATCACACCACCTCTCGCCGACCTGCACTGGCTACCAGTCAAGCAACGGATTGACTTCAAAGTTTTGTCGCTCACTTTTAGGTCCGTTCATTCTTTGGCTCCAGCCTACCTATCAGATCTGCTCTTCCACCAGGCCAAGCATCGTACCACCCGCTTTCGGAATCCAACAGTCTACCAATACCTCGTACAAACCTCAAATCCTTTGGAGACCGTGCATTTAGTTCGTATGCTCCTAAAGCCTGGAACTGCCTCCCGACTTGCGTCATAACATCCCCTGACTTGACCACATTTAAAAGGAACTTAAAAACGCACCTATTTAGGACAGCATTTAGTGTGTACCTGTGATTCGTCCTTGATGTGCTTATGCATGCTGACACTGTGCATGCTGCCGCTCACCACACTTGCAGGCTGACCCTGTGCATGTTCCCTAACCATGTTATTCATGTTGTTTATCAAGCATGATATTTATTACTCACGGTTCAATCGAGTTTCCCTTCGCAGAAAATGTAAAGTGCCAGGAAAGAGATCGGGTTCTCTTAGGGCACTTTATCAATTGTGTTGTTATTATTATTATAAACACTTTACATGTGCAAGACAGGAAGCACGTCGACTTAGTTGAGATAGATAACGCGCGCAGTTTCGGAAGCATCGCCCACTCTAATTTTGGTTGTACGTACGCGAGACATATCAACGAAGTCACTTAAAACGGAAGTCGCAAAGTAAGTCGCAAAGGGAAATTTACCTACACCTCACCGGAGACACCACGTGACCGGATAATCCTTCGACGACCCGTGAACAATAGACAATAAATATGAACTCGGAGACCTCAAGAAAACAATTTTAATTTCAATTCGTCCGAAGAGATTCGAAGGACCGTTGATCTCTATATACAGACCTGCAGGTTCCGCCCGCCATTGCAGACGGGCAGGTCTTTCACAGTGCCGGACCAAGCAGAATAAATGCACCACTATCGCAGGCAGAAAAGTACAATAGAGAAACAAACAGCTGAGGAAGCCAGGCAGCGTCGCACTGCCGAAAATAAACTAAAACGACACATACGAAAAACGCTACCACAAAGAGACTGAAAAAGAAGCCCGTGAACCTACTGCTCCAAGCCGAACGCTTCACTTACGACGAAGTCAACAGCAGGGAGAGACTGGAAGTAAGGTGCCAGCACTTCCCGATCCACCCAGTTCGTCGGTTAGAATCCTTGCTCGGCAGTAGGCCCGGCTCACCGGCTAGGCCGTGAAACACTCAGACACGCATTGAAATGTAACGCAGGAATTTCCCGCAATATTTAACGAGCGTTTCCTAGTAAGCAGAAAAGGGAAATTCACACGAACGTCGCGCAAATTCTTTGAGGAATTGGTGAGTTTTTGCGGATTCAAAAAATTACCGCAATCCACTCTAATTAGGCTAACGTCAGACATTAGCGTTGCCGAGCTCAAAATTTTTGCTGATAGTGTAGTACACGTTGAATTTTATCTATCCACCAAACTTCGTGTCGCTACGTTCACTTATGCAAATGAGCTTCGACGCCGGACGCATGTACCGCAATCCATTCTAGTTCCCGTCAAATCCTCCATAAATCAGCTGTGCACAGCTCCAAAAAGGTTGGAGTATCAAGCTACGCTACACTTACAATGTACCCAGAAAGTTTTGCGAGATTTCGCTCTCTATTCTCGCGAAGTCCACTGAAATAACATTGCAGTGGCCCATGCTCATGCCACAATCCGCTGAATTCCACTGCGAAACGAAAAAATCATGTTCAAAAAGCTTCTTTTTGACTGCATATGGCATTACACCCTGCGACAATTGCACTTAAAAAATTTCACTTGCATTGGCACGGCCGTTTTCATGCAATGCGCTGCAATCGACTGCAATAGCCCGGGCCAATACCACAATCCACTTCAATCCACCGAATCCACTGCCAAAAATTGATATGGATTGCACTAAGCTCCAGTTTTTATTGCACATTAAAGTGTACCGTGCTGTTTGCACAGCCATGTAAAATAAAAAAAATTGTGCGTCCTTGAACTGTGGCAATGTGCGGTAATTGCCTGAAATGACATGGGAAACCACCACAATCCACTCCATTCCACTGCAAATCCTCTTCTCAAATCTCCATCGCGAAGCTCTAATTGACATTGAACATCGGACTAGACTCAGTTCAAAGTGCATCCGCAAAATTTCGATTCATCGTGCACACGATTTCTCATGCAATGAATTGCAATCGACTGCAAGGCCCGGTCCCAGACCCTAATCCACCTCAATCCGCCGAAATCCGCTGCAATCCGCCGCACAGCGACCAGAATGCGTACACAAGAAGATCTAATTATGATTGCACGCTTCTCTACTCTTCAGTTATTGTGTACTTGCATAACTTCACTGTAATTGCCTCGGCCATTCTGCAGCAATGCACTGCAATTGCCCAGGCCAGAAGTCAATCCACCCCAACCCGCCGCAAAAGACCAGAATACGTACACTTTTCGCTCTAATAGTGATTGCACGTTGCTCTAATTTACGGTAAATTGTGTAATCGCGTAATTTAACTGCAATTGCCTCGACCATTCGCTGAAATTCACTGCAATTGACTGCAGTGGCCCTGGCCAATACGGCAATCTACAGCAATCCAAGGCAAAATGCCCTGAAATCGGTTTCGAAATTCTCCCATTTTAATTACGTTACAAAGCACACTGGTTAAAGTCAACCACATCAATTTAAGCAATTGCACTCGTACAATCTCGCAATGCATGGCAATCTACGGCAACGGCTCGGCTCGAAGCAGCAATTCACTACAATCCTTGGCAAGTCGACCACAAATTGGCTATACGAAGTGCCAATTGTCATCGCATTTCATATTTCTTTGAGCTGAAAGTGAAATCGTAGGACTTTCAAGCTATTTTGCACGTTAATTGTCAACAGTGCAAGGCAATCGACGGCAATGGCAGGGACCAATACCGAAATCCGTGGCCAATCGACGAGAAATCGGCTGCACCAAGCTCCAATTCTCATTCCATGTAACATCTCACTGCGTGCGCACATACTTTCAACCAGCTCTGGCCGTTCAATCTTGGGCAATGCATGGCAATCGACGGCAATGGCCCGGGCTAATACGGCAATCCATTATGATCCATCGCAAATTCTGGAAAGTGACTGGGCCAAGATCAAATTTATCTTACTTGTCACAGCGAACTGTGTTTAAAGTGCAATCACATCCTTTCAACTAATCACGAACGTACAATTGCGAGCAATGAATGGCAATTGACAGCAATGGCCCGGGCCAATACCCCAATTCTCGGCAAATTGACGAAATCGGCAGCACAAAGCCCCAATTGTCATTACATATAACATTCCGCTGCGTCGAAAGTAAAACCGTGGCATTTTCACGATGCTTTGCTCGTTAACTGTCAGCAATGCATGGCAACCAACAGCAACGGTAGGGGCCGATTGTGCAATCCATGAAAAATTGACAAGATTGGCTGCAATAAACTGCAACTCTCATTCCATGTAACATTTACCTGTGTGGGCGCATAATTTTCACCCATCGTGCGAGTTCAATCGACGGCAACGCACCGAAATTGACGGCAATGGCCCGGTGACATACGCCAATCCATAACGGTCTGTTACTAATGGACCGAAGGTTGCCGAGAGAAGCTCCAACTTTTCTTGCGTATTGCACTACACTGCATTAAAAGTGCAGCCACATCCTTTTAAACAATCGACAAAGGCACAGTCGAGGGCAATGCACGGCAATCGATGGCAATGGCTACCCGGCCTCTACTGCAATCTGTTTCAAACTTTGCTGGAAATCATCTGTTTAAATTCGTAATTATCTTACCACACAACGCTCACTGTGGGCGCACACACTGTCATTTTGCTCGTTCAATCTTGGGCAATCCATGGCAATTGCCCGAGATAATACAGCAATCATGAATGTTACAATCACAAACAAAGCTGGTGGGAGAAGATACCATTTTTCGTTCATATTATAGTGCTCTGCATTAAAAGCGAAACCGCATCCTTTCAACCAATCGCGAACGTACATTCGAAGGCAGTGCACGGCAATCAACGGCCTGGATACATACAGAAATCTATCTGTCCTAAGTGGACATACTCAACTCAGCTTCGAGTTCCATCCCATGTATGTAGGCGTTCTTTCGTGAAATGCACTGCTACTGGTTGTGAACGCGCTGCAAATATTTAATGCTTTTCTCACGACCCCTTAGCTAATTGTAGTTTATGCACGTGGACTGCTGTCCTCCTTGGCTGGCGCTGCATGCCACGGTATGGCACTGATTCGCCAAGATTCAATGCCGGGGTTGGTTTAAGTGTCTGTTTTCCTACTACCGATTCTGGCTGTCTTTCAGTTTGTCTTTCAGCGCAGCCACTTCACCGACTTTCTCGCTTTACTTCTGCTATGCTTCTCTTTTTTTTCGCCGCGCGATTAATTCTGCTGACCGCTGAGTGGCTCCGTATGAAAGCGGCGGCCGAGACCTACGACTACGACTACTCCTCCGCAGAGCAAGCTGCTTTACTTCCTAGGGTCTGGCAGCTGCAGAGAAACTCGAGCCGAGAACTCGAGCCAATGAAGCTACGCTGCAATAAATAGCTGCCCGGTGCGTGCGTGCATGTCTGCAATAAAATCCTGAGCGGAATGCGTGGTGAATAACGCATTCACCTACACATTTACATAAAAGACCGCGACTGAGGTTGCGGCAGAGATACTTAATAATAATAATAATAATAATAATAACAAAATTCATAAAGTGCCCTCAGAGAACTCAATCTCTTTCCTGGCACTTTACATTTGCTGCGAAGGAAAACACGATTGAATCGTGAGTAATATCACGCTTGATAAACAACATGAATAACATGGTTAGGGGACATGCACAGGGTCAGCCTACCAGTGTGGTTATCGGCAGCATGCACAGTGTCAGCACGCATAAGCACATCAAGGACGAATCACACGTACCCACTAAATACTGTCGCTAATGCGAAATAGGTGCGTTTTTAAGTTCTTTTTAAATGTGGTCAAGTCAGGGGATGTTGTGACGCAAGTCGGGAGGCAGTTCCAGGCTTTAGGAGCATCCGAACTAAATGCACGGTCTCCAAAGAATTTGAGGTTTGTACGAGGTATTGGTAAACTGTTAGACTCCAAAAAGCGGGTAGTACGATGCTTGGCTTGGTGGGAGAGTAGATCTGAGAGATAGGCTGAAGCCAAAGAATGAAGGGACCTACAAGTGAGCGACAAAACTTTGAAGTCAATCCGTTGCTTGACTGGTAGCCAGTGCAGGTCGGCGAGAAGTGGTGTGATGTGGCTCCTGCGACGCTCAAGACAGACAAGCCTAGCTGCAGAGTTTTAGTTACAGAAGTCAAGACGGGATGCCCAAATGCATGGACCAACTTAGATGTGGTATCCTAATCTAAACAAGCCCGAATTTTAGCAATGTTATGTAGCTGAAAGTAGGCAGACTTGACTGTGGAACTGATGTGGTCGTCTAAGGAAAGGTCACTTTGGAACATGACACCTAGATTTCGTGCATATTTAACTGGATTATATATATATATGGCAGAGCCATATTGAGTGTGTGTGTGTGTTTCCAATTTCTGAATCACACTTGGTTTGCCCATAACTAGTGTGTTGGTTTTATCATCATTTAATTTAAGAAAATTTGCTGCCATTCATGTGCGGATGTCATCAATACATGCAGCAAGTGAGTTGAGAGAATTAGAGGTGCTCGAAGGCTGGGAGGGATCGAAGCAAAGGTACAACTGAGTGTCATCCGCATAAAAGTGAAAGCCTAGATTGTGCTTGGCAATCACATCAACAAGAAGGAGAGTATAAACCGTGAAAAGAACCTGACCTAGCACGGAGCCCTGAGGTACCCCATATTCAGAGGTACTTTGGATGATCTTTTCCATTCACGTCAATACTCTGGCGTCTCCCACTGAAATAGGACCTGAACCACTGCAGAGCAGTGCCAGTGATGCCTAGGCGAGATGAGAGGCGCTCAAGAAGCACTTGGTGATCGACAGTATCAAAAGCTGCTGAAAGATCGAGCAAAACAAGCAGAGACACTCGACCCATGTCTGCATTCCTAAGTAGGTCGTTGTATACCCGAAGCAATGCTGACTCTGTGGAGTGATTAGCTCTAAAGCCAGACTGGAACTTACTAGCAAGGTGTGAGGTTTCAATATATGAGTTCACCTGTTCTGCCACGACTCGTTCCAGTGTCTTTGATAGGAATGGTAGAGGGGAGACTGGGCGGGAGTTGCTCAAGTTCTCTTGGTCTAGTGTCGCTTTTTTGAGAAGTGGCCTGACTACAGCTTTTTTGAAAGGTGGTGGGACATGACCTGAGGCTATTGACATATTAATGATGTTAGTTATGCATGGCAGCAGCAGATCGATGCAACGTAGGAGCAGGACAGTGGGAATAGGGTCCAAAGGAGTTGTCTTCTTTGATTGGGATATGAATTTCAGGACGAGATCACTAGTGACCTGCTTAAATGTAGACATTGATGTGCAGCCAGGAATCGAGCGACAGCATTCTAGAATGGATGCTGCCATCGCAGGGATGGACTCCCTGATCTTGTCTATCTTCTGGACAAAGAATCGAGAGAAGCGATCATATCACAAGATCACCTAGATCATCACAAGGATCATCAGGTAAGGAGCTAATATGGGACCGGTTGAGGCGATGGTTGATCGTCAACATCAGCATTTTTTTGATTGTGCATCTGTGATTCAGCAATTTTTTAAAGAAGCTAGACTTGGCCTTTGCTGGGATTGATTGGTATGACCTGCAGTAGTCCCCCGTATGTCTGTTGATGGACAGTCAGTCCTGATCTTTCGTATGTTTTTTCAAGCTGTCGCTTAGTGGACCTAGTTAGCTTAATGTCAGTGGTAAACCATAGGCCGTCTGGGCAAGGGCGCACAGTGTGCTTAGTCAGAGGTGCAAACTCGTCGAGCGTGTCAGCTAGTGTCGGGTTGTAGCTATCTACCAATGGTGACAGACCGGGGGAAGACTGAGCAGCAGAGGCGAGGCAGATATTCTCGCACGGACAGCATCGATGTCAAAGTACTTGGCCATGTGGACTAGGAACGATAGAGCAACCAGAGGTGGCATCGCTCAGATCGTTCAGATCGGTCGGCAACTCGCTGCAGTGTCACAAAGGCAATTATAGCAGTATTACTAAAAGTAATAACACATTTGTATAGCGACCTCAGAGAACTTAATCTCTTTCCAGGCACTTTACAGATGCTCCAAAGACAGCATGTCCAAATAATTAGTGGTAAGATTCGTAAAGTCATCAAGCATAATATTGCTGGATGCAACATTCGCCGGGTCAACATGTAGATATGGTTATTAGCAGCAGGTACAGTGTCAACACACATAAGCACACAATGGACGAATCCCAAGGATCCATTAAGTGCTGTAATAAACGATTTGAGTCAGAACTGCAGGTCGTAAGATGCTTGGCCTTGTGATGATAGGTAGGGGCCAGAGAATGAAGGGACCTACAAGTAAGTGATAGAACCTTCAAGTCGATACGTTGCTTGTGGGGCTAGTCTTAAAAGGTCAGCATTCTGGGAATTCCTTTGCAGATGGAGTAATAATAATCATATTTCTTTTTAATTGCACCAAATGAGAACTTTATCTCTGTTCAGGCGCTTTACAAATCACTGTAAGACAAACAGTACCCTCAAGTGTTAGTGACATGCAAGGTATCAAGCATGCTAAAGCAAATAAGTATCGCACTTAAGCCAGCAGGCTAAAGCTAACTAACATGACACACACAACCGGTTAGTAAGACATACGGCTGATTAAGTTTCATTGAATCCTGCACAGGCAGGTACGCAAGCAAAGCACATCGGAACAGAAAGAAGCACTTCATTGGTACGCTTCCTGGTAGCATTATTCCAAATTCATTCCCCTTGTCTCGAGGTTCTATCAATGTGGACTGGCAGCCGAAATGGCTAACCAGGTGTCAGACGCCGTAGTAATTCACGTATGCCCACCAAACTGCAGACTGAGTTGTCGTCGTAGACTTGTACAGTAGTGCTGAACAATTTGCCACCTGGATAGATTTATCAACGTAGAGTTTGATCGTGTAGCGGCTTTAAGAGCTAAACCTGCCGAATTATGGCAGTTAGCTATTATTCGCGATTACGAGAATGTGCGATGGTTTACTACTGAGGCCGTATAAAAGGTCGGCGCCCTGTGATAGGGGGCAGGGGAGGATTCGAGACTCAAGGTACTGGTATTGGAGCCGATTTGAGCTCTATGCCGCATAACCGTCGTTGCACGTCATGACCGCTGTTGAACGCCTGTAACCATCCGCTGCTGTCAAATAGACTTCTGCATTATGGATACAGACTTTATATGCTAAGGTATGAACGCTCGTGGTAGCTGCCGTGTTCCTGCTACTGCTGGCGTATGTTCGTGCATTGGTGCAGCACCTTCTAGTAACTAGCCGTGCTACAAAGTTAAGGCATCACCAGTATTCGTCTCGCGTCGGCCGAGACGAGCGCTGTGTTTTCGGCCTAGTCTTGACCGGATGTGAAAGCCGAACATGTTCGTAACTGATGAACCAGCAGCCTGACACATCTCGGTTTTGCTCGAATAAAATATTATACTACAATTTTTCAGTTCCCTGAGATAGCTACGTTTTTTGAGGCACTTTACGTACGCTGAAATGAAAGTATGTAAACTGAGTTCTGGCGATACCACTCATAGGCACGTTAATGACGAATCCCACTGACGTAGCAAATCCAAATAACAATAGGCAGACATTCAGTTTCGTTTTAAATGTCAACTAACGGGATTTTTATGTCAGCCAGTGGTCATCTCCATTATTTAGGAATAAAATAAAATTCATTCGTACAATGCTTTAAGAAAACTGAATCTCTATCCAGGCGTTTCACATTTGTCGCAGGACTCGAGCCCACAACCTCGGCCATCTAAGGCAAGCACCTTGACCTTAGTTGTTTAAAGGCAAGGGCTTTAACCTCTGGGATAAAACCAGGGCACTGAAGTCGTGGCCTCCAAAGGATTTTCGATTGATTGGAGGCACAGCAACAACCTGAGTTAATGGAGTGGGTGGTACAATAGCAAGACGCCAAATCGTGAAGGAATCAAAAGTGATCGCACGACCTTGAAGTCAATTGCATTGGCAAATATCAAGAAGCCTAATGAACAAAACCAAGACATACTTGAAAATCTTGGACACAAGAGAAGCCAGGTTTCTTGTTTCAAGTCAGGGTGTTCGACATGACACAAGAAGAAGCAGTCAAATGGTTTGTGTCATACTCGGCGAACTCAGCTCAAACCCGATTATGAGGACACAAGTTATGCAGAAACTGTCAAGACCAATCGTAAATGCAGCTCTACTGGCTGCGACTAGCTCACCACGGATAATTATTAGCTTGAGAATCCAGCCGGCTAACCTATTGCAGCACCAATTGCGGCTGCTTTTGGCAACAGAAAGTCTCTCTTGATCAGGTGACCACATAGCATCCTTTAATGCAGCTCGGGGTACTAAGGCAAGTCATTTGCTTACAGCAGAAGTGGTTCAACCAAGCTAGTGAACGGCATCAATTACGTACATGTTCTGGCATAGAATTTATAATCTGCAATGGAGCAGCTGCATATGAGCCCGCTTGCAGTCCACTAACGGAGGGCAAGCTGATGCCTTGCGGCCCATTGCAGGCGAACCGATGCGGCCCAATCTGCAGTTCTGTCACATTTCATCGTAGGACCATCCACTATTTGCACTGACTAAACCGTGCTCATGCACATGTCTGCGCAGAGATGCACTTAGACGACAAAGTTCGTGAGCGAACGAGCTCACCAGCCAACGTGTGCATAGATCAACATGCTGACGATACAGCCGGCTATTTGTCATGCAACTGCAGCAGCAGCTGCTGCTGCAACAGCTCCTACTGCCGCCATCTTGTGGCCGCTCAGATGTATCCTAGCTCGTCAACACTTTCCAGTGTCGCATCGTCAGGAAAAAAGTTTCAGTTCGAGAGCAGACCACGTGACTATTGACTTCGGTCGACTGCCCATGCACTCTACTTGTCAGCCGAGCTTGCATACAAACTGCAGGTCCGGCTGCAAAACAATTAGGTTATTTGCGACTCGAGTCAGAATAGGTGAGACCTCGTCTGGATTGCGGCTCCAAGATTCCAGCAGCCTCTGCTCGACGCTCTGCTCGGCGCTCTGCCCGGCTATCTCGCCGTGGACCGCGACGGTCAGCACTAATATGACGTCATTGGGCTGCGAGTACTCGTTGTCGCAGTGCTTGTAGAATATCTTGGCTGCCTCGAGGCTCAGCATCTCGATGCCAGTCACGGCGGCCACGCGAGATCCCGTGGAGAAATGCGCTTCCAGCTGCTTGTCGATGACGAATTTCGAATCGTTGGGCGAGACCCCTTGCTGGCGAGCACCTGCAGGAGGACCGAGGCGTTCCGGGCGGCTGACAGCAAGGCAGCCACTTTGCACGCAGATGCAGCACAAGCCCGTTGAGACCAGCTCTCTGTGCATGCGCATGCGTGCATCAAAGAGCTTCGATTGCTTGCCGTTCTCTTACAGTCTCGAAACATAATCGTAGTACTAAAGCGGTGCAGCCTGATACTAACTAGAAACACCATTTGGTTTTGATGCCGATTAGACTCGCTACTGAGTATCCTGGTCGGTGAGACGAGTCAGGTTGTCTTCAAATACACACGGGCGCACTAGTGAGTTATTACCCGTCTGAATACGAGATAACTTAGCTAGCCCACATGCAGCAGGTGCTTAGGGTAGAAAGAGCAATCACTGCTGGACTGAACCCTGTGAAGGCATCTGATAGATGTCTCGGCTTATAAACTACAACGATCTAAAACTGGCAAGTGCGTTGGAATGGGGTATCCTAAAAAGGTAGAACGCTCAGACTGAATGAATAGCTAAGATGTGCCTCGACCAGTTGCAGAGCCAGGATTTTCATCTGGGGGAGGCGAGACCTCGAAATTTGTGTGCAGGGGCAAGACCCAAAGCATTTTCAAGTAGGGCTAGACCCGAAACTAATGGAAAATTATAGCACAAAATCACAAGTGTTCACTTGACACGAACTCGGCAGTTACTCATTGAATGATATTAAAACACAATTTCTTCGTTGGTGACAGTCACGGGCATAGGAACGGGGAGCGGCTCAGCTTGCTGCCCCATTGTAGGGGAAAGGAGCATTTCCCAGGTTCCACCACTGGCCTCAACAACTGTGCAGACCCCATGGCAATACACATGTTAAGGGGAGAGAATGAGCCCTACCTTACGATCAAATATGCTCACTTGTTTAGTGCCACAATGGTCTCCTAGTGCTTTGGCAACCCTAAATGTCATCAGCTAATTTTGAATATAATCTAGTCCTTGTTAGTAGCACTCTGCAAAGCTTAGCCTTCACCAGTTAACATCACAGTAGGGTCTGATCTAGTTCCTCGGACAGACGCCCGTGAAATCAGATACCAACTAACTGTTAAAAAGTAAGGTGTGTTTACCTTATCACAATAACAGGAAATGGTTCGTAAAAAGAATAAGCCCCTGGTATTTAAATGCCCACATAATGACCTGCCGGACTACCATGCCTAATCTGCTCACCAGAGCGATGGACTCTACCTAGTGGCCGTCCAACAACCCCGAGGTCAAGGAAATTAGATAATGCTTCCGGGTCGGCTTTCCTGAACCTAGGGCTCGACGATGAAAGCATGCTAGCCCAAGCACATACATGAAGAAGGCTGTTCTCTTGACAATGTGCAACTTGACAACATTTAAGAAGTCGGTAGAGGTAACAGAGTGGCTTTCATCGTGCTGGGAGCAGCTGTTTTCCTTCATCAGGCACACGCATGATCCACCAAATCGAAATACTTGTCCAAAACACACGTACAAGTATCGCCCTTTTTCCCCATCGAATATTCTGCGTCCAAATGATGGGTGGGTGCACTGCATTCAAGCACTAACCGATCGGACGCTAACCGAGAAAGACTGCTTGC
Organism: Cristatella mucedo; assembly: GCA_009760855.2. Taxonomy (NCBI): domain Eukaryota; kingdom Metazoa; phylum Bryozoa; class Phylactolaemata; family Cristatellidae; genus Cristatella; species Cristatella mucedo. The sequence goes on along the minus strand of WPIO01000228.1, from coordinate 216,601 downwards.
ACCTCCAATTATATCGGATCATTCGTCAGCAGCAGAAGTGGGTAGAGAGCAGACATGCAACACGCGAATGCTGCAGTAGCATCGCACTGTTTTACTGGTCTCTCTACCTTAGTCCGAGTGGCCATATGATGGTGAGCTGTAATGGCTCACTAGGTAAGGCGGTTGCTTTTCACGACCTCTGCCCAAGGTCGTGGGTTCGAATCCTGCAGTGGGCGATTATTTATCGCCACTGCAAGCGGTGGTGATAGCCGTAAAGGCTCTTCTGTTGCTATACAAAAAGAGGCTGTTAAATCAGCTAGTATTTTATTTTTTTTTATATGATTAGTGTCAAGGATTTCGGTCTCTAAGCATCTTTATAAGACACCCTATTTTCTCATCGTACAATGATCCTTTACAAGTACAAGCAGCTTTATGCTTCGTGGTCAGCAAAGCTTTCCTTGTTGCAATCCAAGCAGCAGGTTCCACTTTGTGTAGGGCATTCATAATCGTGTCTCTGACTAGTAGCTTGCAGGTAGGAGACTGCATACGTTTGGCACGAGCCCTGACAGGAGTGAAATGCTGCATCCAAGCTCTGTTCTTGATAGGCCTGTCATCCTGGTCGCAATTACATTTGCTCGACCGGATCAGTAAGCATAAGCAATGACATTGGTATTGTTCATCTCTTTCAGGTTGTACATGCAGCTCTTTAAAAAACTGCAACCCTGCTGAATCGCGTTTGGTGTAAAATTCACATTTCCCCCTTCAATTCGAGGTTTTGGGCATGTCGGTCGCCACTGGGATGAGGTTCACAAACCAATCTGTAGATCCTCCGTCATTTTTGTATTACTATGTGTGACGATGACTTCCTATAACACAACAAACTTCCACTCTATTGGTCAAACTTTTTAAAAAAAGATTTCAAGAATGGCATTACTTTTAATATCGCGTGGAGAGGCCGTGCTTTGAATTCACAGTTTATGGTCAGATTCCTATAAATCGTGTACACACGGTGCCGACAATACTTTTGCATTAGAGTGTACATCTTAACCAAAGCCGATAGAAGTACTGGGTCTTGTTTAGCTGAGCAGCTCCAAACCCGGGTCATTCACCATGCCACACTCATGCCGATGGATTCTTTAAATTATAGCCCATTTAAAGCCATAGTTTATATCTGTGGCGGTCCTGGGATATTGTTCGCCTGGGCAGAAGTACACAGATGGCACCCCCTTCGCTAGATCTAATGTAAAAAAAATTCAAAATTATTAGGTGCCCATTTTTGTGACCCCCATCCAGCGCCCGGTGACTTACGCCTCTCTGTCCCCCCTTCGGTACTGGTTTGTATTAATGCTACCTTCGCATAAACAGCATCTGCTCACATCAAGTCTCTTTCCTGCCAGCACATTAATTCAGATGTCCATAAGAGCCACTACTGATCAGTCCTTCAAGTCACACTTATGGAGGAGAGCCGTGACTGCATCTGGCAGTTCACACTGGCACCAAATAATAAATATTTAGTTAGCAATGCTGGAAGACAATAGCCAAATGGGCAGGCCATGCAGCCGGTCAAATATACACTGCAATAATGCTTCACGCTGCATGGGTGAGACGTCTCTGAAGATCAGTACGTTCTAAACACTGACTAGGTAAGCACTCAAAAATAAGTCGACTCATTATACAGGTTTTTTGACATTTGGGCGAGCCATTCAAATCGCGGCAAGAAGTAGATCTGCCTTCATACTGCTGATTATATGCTTACCATTTAATACAAATGCATATTAGTGCATACTGGTAAGCAGTCCAATGGCCCACATATCTAGAGCATCGGCTAGCCACAAAATAGCCAGGGCTCATTCCACAGGTTTCACTAAAGCGACCAAACAAGTAGCACAGCAATCGGTCATTGTTTACTATGTTGATATCCCCGGTTAAATGTCCGTGACCTACTAGCAAAAAGTTTCTCAAATGGCACTGAAGAAAGAACTCACTAGTAAAACAAACAATACAATTCTCCCGTAATTTCGTGCATGTGCAGTTTAGTTGAAAAAAGCTTGGACGGTGAACCACGATTAAAGTAAAGCTATAAGGCTTGTCAACTCGTGCTCCACAAGCTGGGATCAGAATGGGCAGGAAGCTTCCTTCCTGCTTTTACGAAAGTAGAGAAAAATCAACCTACACCTCTAGCCATTGGGCATTGGCAAACAAATAACCTACTCCGAAATAAGGTACCCACTGAACTATACACAAAGGAGCAGCCACTATACACAAAGGAGCAGCCAAGATATAACAAAGGCCACTCTAACAAAAAGCAGTCACTGAATTTCTAATTGAGCAAATTGACATCTCCTTGGGTGGCTTCGCAGGCTGCCAATGGGATGAGAAGCTAGAGTCTGGACGGATCACTTTGCAATAATGAATTCCAACAAGGAACGCCCAACTCACGACCGGCATGGGGTTACATACTCATGGGGGGGTCATCTCTGAGAGAAACTGAAGGGCACGTGCCGGGACAATCCCAGATCAGTGCATGCACAGCGATTCTATTCAGGGATCTCATTCGAGGGCCTTAGCAGACGACTCATTGACAGCCCAGTTGTCTAGCAAAGCAGGTGCACTCGGCTTCACCATGGACAACGGCAAAGTGAATTGATATGTCTACATGAACGTTACCCTATCATGCCTTCACAGACGGCATGAGGAGCACATTAAGAGCAGTAACCCTGCCATTCACTGTTTAGGTCCTATTATTCTTTCTTTGCTTCCACTTAAACATCTGAAATCCTTACACTTCTCCGGCCTCCCCCTCACACCATCTGCTCCTGACTTTTGACGTTGGCTAGAGGCTAGAGGCTAGACGATCCAAGTAAGAGAAGCTGATGGTGTGAGGGGTAGGCTAAATCATTTAGATTCTGTGCACCAATTTAAGCCTTCAGATTCAGCTCACAGACTACAATTATCTATTATTACATTAACTGACTGCGCGACCTCTACAGTGCTGGCCTACAGTGGACGACTGCAGCACCGGCAGCTGGCACACAGGACGGTAATGGGCTATACAGTATTACAATTACTATTATTCCCAATTTACCTATCCCAGACGACAGCACAGCCAGGCATATGCTGCTGTCAGCTGCTCCACTCCTCTTCTGCTGCTGCTGCTGGCCAAGGGGGCAAGATAGCGGCAGCAGCAAGAAGCGGCAGCAGTAAGCACACATGAGGAAAATGTCCGCGTGAATGACGCAGCTTACCGTGAACTACGGTGGCGTGAAGCATTCTCGTGAGGTTGCGCTCGAGCAGATGAGCCAGGCATTCGGCCATGGAATCGACCACCGCTTGGACTTTGGAAGAGCCGTTGGACACCAGAAGAAGCGCAGTCGGCTGAGGTGATTCCACCTGTACGCCCTTCACGGCAGCGACAACGATGCTGTAAAAGCGAGTCACCTGACTAGGGAAAAGCGACTCCAGGTGCCCCCGAAGGTCATCAGTCTCCGTGGAGGATGCCGGCAAGGTGCTCGAATGTGGTAATGAAATATATATCGCTGCCACAGCAACGAAAACCGGGACCAGACATTTCCAAACAGGTGACGACATGGCAGTCACGACCGTCACTTCGAGCCTATTTGTCTCCTCGGTTTTGTTGACAATATCGCGACCGCGACTGGTATGTGTTCCTGTTATCCTTTGACTAGGCTTCTCAATTGGATTTTTTGTGGAATGCGTACGAATACTCGGGCGCCGAGACACGGTGGATTTATTAACAGGGGTGTTTCTGGCAGACTCAGCTGACGAAGTGCGATCCGTCTGAGCAACCGGGACGGTTTGAGCAGCCTTCTTTTCGATTGGCTCGTAAGTTTGGCTGGTGCCTTCAAGGTCCACGCTTCTGAAAACATAAGGAAAAACAGTTAGGTATGATACAGTAGTCACTTCCCAAATCAAAAGCTGAGCAGATCTCAGATACTGTAACGGTTGTGGCACTGCTTTTATAATAATAATAATAACAATACCATATTTTACCATGTATAAGACGTATAAGTCCCCCAAATTTTTGAAACATCTTTTCAGAACAAAATAACTTTATTCAATAACTGAATGAACTGAACAGTATCAAGACTCATAATAATCACTCGTGTCACTATCACTATCCTCTGCATCAGGAATGGTAACGATACCCTCTCCATCATCCTTGTTCATATCGTAGGCTTGAAATTTGGCGGAAAATCCATTATCATTATTGTCGTCATCACTCACTCTCTTCATAGACTGTCTGTCCATTGCATTAGAAATGCTACAGATGCGTTCTAAATGCATTCAAATACCGGAAATGCATTGAAAGCAGGTACACTGTTTAGTGCAATACTAAAGCAAAAAAGTAACCTGCAAGGTATAAGCCCCCTCTCCATTATCTTAAACCCAAATTTTGAAAAAAAGGAGGGCTTATACATGTAAAATATGGTAATGCATTAGTTATAGTGCCCTCGGAGAACCCAATCTCTTTCTTGGCACTTTACATTTGCTGCAAAGGAAGCATGATCGAGTGGTTAGTAGTAGCATGCTCAATGACAACAAAGTTAACATGGTTAAATGTAACATGGCTAGTGGCAGCATGAGCAGTGTCAGCACATATAAGCACACAAAGAACAAACCACAGGGACCCACTAAATGCTGTGATAAATAGATGTTTTAGTTTCTTTTTGAATCTGGTCAAGTCGATACATTTTTAGTTTCTTTGTAAATCTGGTCAAGTCAGTAGGTGTGACGCAAGTCGGAAGTGATTTCCAGGCTTTGGGAGTACACAAACTAAAGGTAGGTCTGCAAAGGAATTGGCGTGCGTACGAGGTATATGTAAACGATTAGGTGGTACGGTGCCTAGCCTGATGCGGGAGTAGATCTGATAGGTAAGCTGGAGCCAAAGCATGAAGGGACCTAAAAGTGAGTGACAGAACCTTGAAGTCGGTGCGTTGCTTGACTGGGAGCCAGTGCAGGTCGACGAGAAGTGGTGCGATGTGGCAACTGCTATGCTCACGCCAGACAAGCCAAGCTGCAAAGTTTTGCACCAGCTGTAAGTGCCTGATTGCACAGGCCGGTAGACCAGCAAGCAGGGAGTTAACAGAAGTCGAAATGGGATGTCAGAAATGCATGGACCCATTTAGATGTGGTACCTCTGTCTAAACAAGCCTGAATTTCAGCAATCTTATGTAGCTGAAAGTAGGCAGACTTGAGTGTGGTCGCTGTGGAGCTGACATGGTCGTCTAATGAAAGGTCACTTTGGAACAGGACACCTAGATTTCGTGCAGATTCAACAGGAGATGCTGGCAGAGCCGATTTGAGTGTTAGGTTTCCCCATTTCTGAATCACACTTGGTTTTCCCATAACTAGTAGGTTGGTTATATCATCATTCAATTTAAGAACTGTTTGCTGCCATCCATGTGCGGATGCCATCAATACATGCTGCAAGAAAGTTGTGAGAATTCGACGTGCTGGAGGGATCAAAGCAAAGATAAAACTGAGTGTCTTGTGCATAGAAGGGAAAGACTAGATTGCGCTTGGCAATCACATCGGCAAGAGGTAGAGTATAAACCGTGAAAAGTATGGGACCAAGTACAAAGCCCTGAGGTACCCCATACTTCAGAGGTTCCTCTGGTGATCTTTGTCCATGCACATCAATACTCTGAAGTCTGCCACTGAGATAGGACCAGAACCATTGCAGTGTAGTGCCAGTGATGCCCAGGCAAGATGAGAGGCACTCAAGAAGAACTTGGTGATCGATGTTATCAAAAGCTGCCGAAAGATCGAGCAAAACAAGCAGAGAGACTCTACCTATGTCTGCATTCCTAAGTAGGTCGTTGTAAACCCTAAGCAATGCTGTTTCTGTTGAGTGATTAGCTCTAAAGCCAGACTGGAACTTACTGGCAAGGTTTGAAGTTTCAATATAAGAGTTCAGCTGGTCTGTCACGACTCGTTCCAGTATCTTTGATAGGAACTATAGAAGGAAGACTTGGTAGAAGTTGCTCAAGTTCTCTTAGTTTAGTGTTGCTTTCTTGAGTAGTGGCCTGAGTACAGCCTTTGCTTCTTTATCTCCTATGGCGATGGCTATGCAACCAGGCAAACAGACAAAGGAATACCTGGACAAAGGGTCCACACGAAATTATTGGGAATTATCAGACATGAAGACATAAGAGAGACTGACAACAAGTGAGCTCGTTCATGTGTACTCCTATCCTGTACTGAACTTTATCTAAACGGAATGTTAAACTTGATCGTTGTGGGGCTTGCTAAGAGCTGATGCATTTGACGTGTACACTGTATTTGATTGTTAGTGTGCTTCAGTGTACTAGCAAATGCTTCTGGCTTGAATTATATGTACCACCATTATTAAAGAGGATCGGTTTCTTGCTCAGGCATGCTAGCACATGGTTACCATAGTGGACGCATTATCAGGTACCATTGCTGACTTGGCTATGGCAATGATTGTTTTGCAGGTATGCTATACACTGTTATTTGGAGCCCGGAGTATAAATTTGCCTTAATCAACACTACTACGGTGCAAGCATCCTCCGTTATTTTATTTTCGATGCAGGTTCCCTTTCCCATGCTTCCTTTCCAGCACATGTAAAGTGTTTCGAGATTTAGTTGTCAGGATATGATGTAATGCAGTGCATCTCCGTCTGTAACTCCACAAAGCAACAGAGATTAAGTCTGTATTAAGCAGGAGAGTTGTGTATAGCTCTCTCAAATTTAAAGTGGCTTTCCATACACACGCGGTAGCCACCAGACTTCATCTCAAGCAACAAGAAAAAACTGAGAACCATATCTGAGGCAGCAAGGCAATCGAGTAAGTGAGTAGTACGGAAGTAACAGCTCGACGGCTAGAAAGGTCGTGCCATAGTCGGCAGTAGCAGCGTAGATGTCATTGCGGAAGAATTGTGGAAGTGAGTTCCACAGTCAAAGACTGTACAAGGCTTTTATTACCAGCGGCCTTTATGCTGAGGAATAAAATAGCTAATTTATTGGTCATAGAGGACCTGGGGGCACGAGGAGGCTGAAACTGATAAAGCAGTTCAGCTAGGTATGAAGGAGCCAAGCCCCGTGGTGGGCCTTATGGTTCAGCATAAGAAATTTATCTGCTGATCAACCGGAAGCCATCGAAGCTCCTGCAGCAACAGAAACACATGGCAAAACCTTTGAGATCTTTTAAGTAGCCTTGCAGCCATATTCATCATCGGCTGCAGTGACCTAGTGGCTTTTTCAGTTGCCCAGCCAAAATAGAATCGCAATAATCTAGCCTTCACAGAACTAGGGAGCCACTTTGTTTTATCATTGCTTTGTTTAAGGAAATTTGCTGACATCCAAAATCGAATGTCTGGAAGGCAAGCATTCACTTTATCAGTCGTTATAGCAGATTCCGATGGTTTAAACAACAATAAAATTACCTGAGTAACGTCAGCATTTAAATGATAGCCGATCCCATCAGCCTAAATCACTTTTCCTAGAGGTTCAGTACTAATGGAGAACTGTGGGGTGGGTGTGGGTGAGGGCCAAAAACAAGTCTACGGATATGGAAATAGCAGGAGCTGATGGCATGGGCAGAAGTTCGATCGCAAAGGACCGAGCAAACAAAGGACCGAGAACGAGCCCTTGTGGGACTAAGAAGGCAACTGGTCTGGTGGATGAGAATTGACCCCATAGACGACACAGATTGAACACGATCAGCCGAGTACGATTTGAACCACCGCAGTGCCTCGTCTGCCAGACCGATGGTTGTTCTCAATCGTTCAGGTGGGAAATCGTGATAAGTAGTGTCGAATGTAGTTGATAGATCAACCAGGCCACGGCAGTAATTTTCCCAACGTCGTTGCTGAGTAGGTTGTCATTGGTTACATGGAGGAGAACAGTTTCAGTGGACTGGTGTTGCTTAAAATCGCGACTGCAGTTTTTCTATTAAATGTCACTTTTGTTATTCTTAGTGTTACAATATTTCTGATGAGTCTTTAGGTTATCAGTCCTGCAAGTCTGAGCCAAAAAGTGGACCCAGACCCAAATGCGAGGAACCAAAGAGGATGAAGCTAGCATCATCTATTAGAGGCTACAGAGATGCTTTATAGGGACTCTTTTGGTTTCAGGGTGAAATTTAAATTTGGTGCCGATTCCTAACAAAAGTAGCACACCTGAACAGCTTTATGTTTAGAGCCTGACTGCCAATGAGGTCTATGAGCAGGCAGCCTTTGCTTTCATAGAGGTGGGTTTAAAGCAGAATTCATGCCGTCACCTCGCAAGGGATTCCACTGGCTAAATAAGGTTGCTAGTAAGACTAAACACATGCCTGATAGGTCGCCAAGGGCGGCTATCGGCACAGGACAGTCTTACCTTATTTTGTACAGTTTAAGGTTAGCACTGCTGCAAAACTTGGGGTCTTTTAAATGTATTTTTTGAAAGAAAGAGGTCATTCCAAACGCACCACACATATAAGTAGATATCCAACACACTGTTACAGTGTTTCCAGAAGACCGGCAGTCGGCAGTGTGGGACGGGTTGCTTCTTTCAGTGTGACCATCTGCCTATGTCCCACAAGCCTTAATCAAGTAGGTGGGTGGGGGCCAAAAACAAGCGTCTACGGATATGGAAATAGCAGGAGCTGATGGCATGGGCAGAAGTTCGATCGCAGCCGGCTAGGCTGCCACAGGATCAGGTGGACCTCCCACCTTCTCCCTACTCGTGATGCTGAGGCAAAAACAAAGAGACTGTTTCTGAGTGAAAAGAGTAGTCAAACGTATTCTTGGATGCTTCTCTAAGAAGACCGCCGGGAAGACTTTGCTGACTATGCATCGTAAAAAGAGAAAAACTAATGATCGGCTGAATCAACCACTTCATTTGTATAGCAGCAGACGAGCCTTTGTTGCTATTCAGGGTTAGCTGACATGCAGCCTCGAATCTCGCTATGATTGCCAGCCAACAGACCAACTGAATATATGGAACATGTTACATAAAGTCAACAGTTGGGAGACATTTGGTGCAACGCTTGGTTAGCTAACTGATGGGAAAGCACCATCTTGTTGGCATCGACTGAATTTATAAACAGAGGCAGCAAAATGCTGATCAGCATAGTTGACCGTTATGGTAAAAGATTTCAGAAGTGCAATTGGTATCACGGTACAACTTATGTTACTATATATAGCCAATGCTTGCAAGTAGACTTAATGCACCACAGATTTTACTCAAGAAAGCCACAGCTAATACCTATGTAACCGCGTGCCTTTACATAAAGGGAAGCAGGTATTAACCAGTCTGCATCGAAAGGCCTAATCTATGTGCTACAAGGACAGCCATACCCCCATCGGGTCCCCAAGCTGTTATGTTTCAACAACGTCTGGTGCTGGGGATTGGTCTTCTCCAGTCTCATGCCAAATAACTACATGGAAATGCCAAGCACGGCAATCATGAAACCGAATAATCCGGTGTCCAGCACTATTCCCTTTAGGCTAAGGACCATCACAAGGCACCTGCCTGGTACAGTCAACCTTCAACATAGTTTATGCATGTGTGTGTGTGTGTGTGTGTGTGTGTGTGTGTGTGTGTGTGTGTGTGTGTGTGTGTGTGTGTGTGTGTGTGTGTGTGTGTGTGTGTGTGTGTGTGCAAAAACGTCGGGTGTGTACGTGAGCACGGTTGCACAGGCCAGAAGACCGTACAGACACACTCAAGGCTGCTTGACGCAAATTGCAAGAAGCCACATGGAAGCTAGTGGCTTTATTAGCCGACCGTAACCCCCCACTCAGCTCCCCAGCCCCCCTGCCGAGAGAACGAAATCGTTCTCATCGGCAAGCTGCTCATCGGTGGAAGTCTCTACCGGAAAATACTTATGGCTAGGTGTGTCCACAGAGCCCAACAAGCCAAAAAAAGATGCATCATTCGACCTCAGACTCTCCAACACCTTCCTCTAAACTAACTTGAATGTGACGCATTAGGAACATAATATGCCTTTTACAAAAGTGCATATCAACCTGACAGGGTACTCAGGCAGTACCACAAAAAAAGGATGGGACACGTCACTTAAAGGAGGTCACTTGCCACCTGGATAACACAAGCAAAAGACTCTCAACCCGAACATACCACTTTAATTAGATGTAAGTTGGCATACTTCTGGCATTGCATCAGATTAATAATGATCGCTAACCAATTAATATGCTTCCTTCACAGCATGTTAAAAAGTAGAGAGAGAGAGATTTACTTCTTTTTGGTATTAAATAAATGTCTTGTTAACATTATTATAACGAATGAGCAACAAGCTTTGTAACAGCCTGGTTGAGCTTCACATGCCCTGAACCTTGGCTTACACCAGACCAATACTACTGGGTTGGGATGCGTAATACCAGCTAAACCGTCGGCACACGTCAAGATATTTAACTACACTAACCCAAACAGCAATAGATCTACCACACACATTCAGTATAGCCTTCTCACACTTCCGTCCCCTGAGGGTGGCATCCCCTGAGTGTGGGTCCTCTGAGGGTGGGTCCCCTGAGGGTGGCATACCCTGAGGGTGGCATCCTCTGTGGGTGGAGGAGGTTCTATAGCTGAGCATACAGTGACTGAACAGTATCCCCATCGGTTAATATGCCACAAGATAAGGCTGTCCATACTTTTCAAATGTAAAGCGCCAAGAAAGAAATTGAGTTCTCTGAGGGCGCTTTATCAAGTGCATTATTATTATTATTTTTCTCAATCAGTCTCCGGGCATGCTATGTCACCAGAATAAGAAAAATGTTCTAAAACCGACGATACTGATTCCCAGGAGCAAAATCTGGTAATATTTTTACACCATACAGGGAACAGTTGCTACTGCTTGTAAGTGGTGGAGGAAAAGCGCACAGGCAGAGCTAGGATCTTAGTGTAGGATTGAGAATTGCAAGTTTTTCATGTGGAGCAATACTAGTACGTAATGAAAAACTAAAGCACACAACCGCAGTGTTCATTATAGTATAGAGGTACATGCGAGGTTATGTGGGAGCACAAACAAGACGATCGAAACAAAATTTCCAAAAGACGGAGCAATGCCAATGTGGTGGCAGCACATCGCGGTACACAGCAGGACAAGTGGAGTCCTCAGTGGCAGGCCTGAGCCACGGACCATGCGGAGGGGCGTGGGCAAGAAACTAGCAGAAAGTGCAGTCGCAATGCTCCGGACACTCTGCAGGACGCCGAGGTTCCGGTTCCACTGCATGAGGTCGCTGCCATCGGGCCAAGGAGAGCAAGACTGGGCGACAGCAGCACAGCAGCAGGAACCAAACATCACAGCAGGAACGAGGTAAAGCTTCAGCAGCAACATTAATCGGGCATAAGGCGAGCGAAGCACACCGCTCAACCACACGGCAAGCTAGCGATGGACGCTCAAGCAGCAGCAGGCGAGCTCGCATCAGTTGGACAGAGGCACCGCGACCAGACTACCCAGCGAAGGGCCGGCCAATGCCTCTACCGCACGATCAGCAGCACCGCCAGCGTTTGCAGCCAATGGGTGTGCACACTTGCAGGACACACGCAAATTTTGGAAAGCCTACACAGACAAAATCACGAGGACTAAGCAAACGCTCTTTCTTTATATAGAAAATCCTCGACATATTATCCTTAAATACTAAGATTAATTCGCGTAGCGAGTCGAGTGGTGCGTACACGATTAGCTTGTAATCAAATTGCGTGAACTAATCTAATCAAATCGGCTACAGGAACGGGTGGTCGATTTGCTGAAAAAGCCAGTTCGCGTGCTGAAGGGAATAGAACTGGCAAAACTGACTCCTCCAACGACAGAACGGGGTGCAGTGCGATACCCTGTCGGCCATACAACGGGCCTAACGCAAACGCCGGCCAGTCACAGCCAATCAATGATACGTACGATGGTTCACATGTGAAAGCCTTCTCATCCCCACATTGAGAATGCGGCACTTGCATGGGCGATCTGTTAGCCCCGGCATTTTCTTCCTCCGCGGACCTCATGGGATGACTACAAACACCAGAGAACGGTCAGTAGCCTTTCGGCGGAAGTAACCCTCCTCCTGAATAGTTAGTTTCTTAATGGGGAGACAACTTGTTCTGACGGCGTAGTATGTGGGCACAAGTGCCGAATTTAGCCCACTTGAACACTTACTTCCGCTGTATATGTGTGTGAGATTGCATGCCGTCGCCTCCCAACCTCTGGAAAGACGCCGGTTGCTGGAGGCTGCAAATTACTGCAGCGTTCACGACCAGTGGATGACAACGTGAGGTGGGAAGAACGTATAAGTCAATTCTCGAACGCCTCTCATCTCGCGTTAGCATCCCTGGCATGCACTGCGACGATTTAGGTCCCATATCAGTGGGGGACTATTCAAGAGCCTTAATGTCAATAGGCACAAATCATCCGACGAACCGCTAAAGTACGAGGTACCCCAAGGCTCTGTGCTTGGTCCGCTTCTTTCCGCAGTTTATACTCACTCTCATACCGGTGCAATCGCCAAGCCCAATCTAGGCTTTCACTTCTATGTCGAAAATACATAGCTAGTAGTGAGTAGCATCTGCAACTCATTGCTTACTGGCCTACCAGCATGTGCGATCAGGCGATTGCAGCTGGTGCAAAACTCTGCAGCTAGGCTTGTCTGTCGTGAGCGTCGCAGTTGCCACATTACTCCACTTCTCGCCGACCTGCACTGGCTACCAGTCAAGCAACGGATTGACTTCAAGGTTTTGTCGCTCACTTTTAGGTCCCTTCATTCTATGGCTCCAGCCTATCTCTCCGACATACATCAGGCCAAGCATCGTACCACCCGCTTTTCTGAATCCAACAGTCTAGAAATACCTCGTACAAACCTTAAATTTTTTGGAGACCGTGCATTTAGTTTGTATGCTCCCAAAGCCTGGAACTCCCTCCCGACCTGCGTCAGAACATCCCCTGACCTGACTACATTTAAAAGGAACTTAAAAACACACCTATTTAGGACAGCATTTAGTGGGTCCCTGTGATTCGTCCTTCACGTGTTTATGCGTGCTGACACTGTGCATGCTGCCACTAACCACATTTGCATGCTGACCCTGTGCATATCACCCCTAACCACGTTGTTCATTTTGTTTGTTTTTCAAGCATGATTTTACTTACCATTCAATTGCATTTCCCTTTGCAGCAAATGTAAAGCGTCTAGAAAGAGATTAAGCTCTCTAAGGGCGCTTTATCAAGTACATTATTATTATTATTATTATTATTAGCATAGAAATAGCAGCTCAGGACCGCTGAAAAGGATGTGCCATAGTTTTTACTCACTTTACTCAAGTTTTTCGGCTTTAAACTTATCAGATTGTTTCAGATTGTCAGACTAACAAATCAGCACTTTCTGTAGGATTATGGGAAGCGTTCCGTGACAAAGGATCGTGGGAGACGGACTGGACTTGGGCCCGCTTGCACCGAGTACGCTTGCCGCCGCTCGCTCGCCGTCTCTCGACGCGTCTCTCTGTCCTCTCTAAAAAAAATAATCCTGAGGCGGCACGGGCTGCTCTCGAGCGTCGAATCGCGCACGCGAGCGCGCCCCGTTAAGGCGTAGGAGAGACGGGGCTCTGGCTGCTGCAGCTTCGCGGCAAAGCTCCGTGGGGCCACGGAGGGCTATTCAACGGCAGCCACCGCCTCGAGCCGCGCATGCGTCAAATTTTTTGCCAAGCACTCTCGTCTCATTGCAGCTGTTAGGTCGGAATAAGCGCCGCGTGAGCCTCTTTGCCGGCACAAACTCTATTGGGCGAGACTAACGGACGTGACGTTCGGCGGCTGTTATAAATTGGCTCGTCAAGTGCTGCAAGGTTATCGAGACGGGAAGCACTGCAACATGGGAGCCAATGAAAAGTTCAGCTCTCTTCCTGCCTCACGAAGCAGTGCACATTTGGTAATCATAAAACCGCGGGAAACCTGCCCTAGAGATGCTGAATTTGCTCTCTGACCTTCAAAAAGCCGGAATAATCGGTTTTAATCTCTTAGTCTCAATACGAAAGTCTTTCAATTAATGTGTCTATATTTAGTGCAGACTGCACTAAATTTATTTGTTGCAGGAATCTCCGAAGTGAAATGGTAGGCGCACTTTCCAACGAGCTATTTGTGTGCGTACTTTTGATTGAGGAATACACATATTAGCTGAGATCCCTGACATCCTGCCGGAGGCGAAGTGGCATTTAAAAAGGATTTTTGAAAGCCGAAGTCAATTCCTCTGGTTATGGGCGCAGACAGAATTAACCGATAAGGGGTTCTGACCTTAATCTCTTCAAATGAAGACAGTCGTAGAAGGTGAATAGATGTATTGATTGACTCGATAGCCTGACACGCCTCTTTAGAGTGGTCCAATGGGCTCAAGGCCTCTTCTTTACTACACCCATGCCCCTGCTATGTATATGTATACTTATTTATTTGTTTATTTATTTATATTTACATATCTTTATTATATATATATATATAGTATATATTATATAGAACATTTATTAAAATAATTTAATTTATTAAATAAAATTAGCCGAATGAACCCTGCCCTGCCGGAGCCGCGGGAGCTACCCGCGACTCCCGGTTCAGGAGCAGGGACCACACGGTTGTCGACCCGGAAACGGCGTGCGAAACGCACCGCCGCCGAAATGCCATCTGCTTCGAGAGCGAAATGCCGAGGTCATTCTAAATTTTACATATATATATATATATAATAATAATAATTCACTTGATAAAGCGCCCTCAGAGAACTCAATCTCTCTCTAGGCGCTTTACATTTGCTGTAAAGTGAAATATATATATATATACAGGCCCTTCCACATATGCGAACCAACGACCTCGGTAGTAAAGGTAAGCACCTTGACCTCAGTCACTATACGTGACCGCCTTAAGCCCTGGGCCAAACTAGGGTGGCGTATACAACGATCGTTGCGTTGAACAATCGTATGAAATTTTCTGAATTGCCGCAACATTTTCAGTCCTAATAATCTCATTGAAGTATTCATTCCTGATTCTTACATTAAAGGACAATAACATATAGGACTTTTGCTTACGCTTGATAAGCAGAACGCTTTGGAGTGGAAAAAAGCAATAACAGAGAACAAACCAATAAAAAATCTATGAGTTAAATTTAAAAATACAAATATGAGCTGTTACTCACCGTAAAAATAACTGGTGCAACCTTTTATTCTGCACTCTTGGTACAATAGTATTTTTCCTCAACGAAACTTGATAAGTCGCTTCAGCCGCTGCTATCGTGCCCCGCAGTACGGCAAGCCCTTTATATGCTCGTAGTCATTTTCCTAGCTCGCACCTTGGAAACGCTAGGAAGACCATTTACTGGCTAAAGCTGAGAGGTCAGACTCCCCAGATACTAACGGGGCAGCCGAAAAATTTTCAGACTTCTTTACTGAAAAAATTGTGCATATTCGTGCCTCCATAAAGCCCCCTCCGACCAAAGCAATTGCGGTATCACAACCTGTGACCTTCCTTAAAAGGTTTTGCGAGGTTTCTGCATGCGATGTGGCTACCTTAATAAGGTCTAGCAAAAAGAGCTCGTCTCCTGAAGACCCTATACCATCATCTCTGTGGTCTTCACAGGCAGACCAACTTAGCCCTGCCATAACCGAGATTTTTTTAATGCTTCTTTGGGTAAAAGAGGTTATCCCCAAGTCCTTCAAATCGACAATCATTAGACCCATAATTAAAAAGTCTGGATTAGATACAGAGGTCCTTTGCAAACTATCAATCAGTTTCCCCTCTTTCTTTCTTGTCAACGATTCTTGAAAAGTTGTTGCTAAGCAGCTGGTTGAACATATTGAAAAGAATGACATGTCAGAAACATATTGCAACGACAACTACTCTTCTGCTGCGGATTTTGGCTCATCCTTTTCAGTGGTCTTCGTGGGCTGCTACTTCCATGCTACTCACTACCTCAACTTCTCTCCTGACTCTGCTATGCTTCCCACTTTCTCTTTGTTGCGTGAGATGAAGTCTGTTGGCTACCGAATGTGTACCGAAAGCCGCTTAGGCTGTGAGTGCGCTATTCAAAACTCTCCCGCGTAAAACCCACATGGTCTTTATGACTTTGTGGCGTTACAGACGGAGATACACTACATTGCATTACAGGAAAAGCATCTGAAAAAGTTTCTACTTCTAAAAATCTGCGAGGCCGGAGCGCAGAGTGCATATTATGCATGTGACTAGGAGGAGTGGAGCTTTTTTTGATGACTATGCTGCGACTGTCAAACCCTCCGTCGACATACGAAGCTAGAACGTGTATATATTAATTAAAACAGTGCAGCAAGACCGAGTTCCCAGCTCTCAAAGTCACCGGCTCAAAGTTGCGCGTTTCTGAGGCTACGCCTCGCCGCTCGACACCCAGCGTCAGCGCTAGATGGTGCGAGGGTTTTAGCTGTGCTCTTCAGCTTCCACCGCCCGTCGCCTCACTCTTCCGTTGGAAGATTTTTGTGTGCCACGCTATCTATTTATTTCTTTGCTTTGTATCCTGAATAAATTTGAGGCTCGTTTTTCACTACCACAACTCCTCAATGAGTCGAGTCTTTAAAATAATACCATTTAAGTTCCTCAGCCCCTATATTTTTTAGTGGACGTTCGTACGTACGTCAAGTAAACACATCGACGTTTCCGAAGAATTTCTGTGAGCTACTAACTTCATCAATTTATTTCATAGTCAATATTAAATAAGTGTGCGTGTATAAGATAAATAGCGTATTATTGGCTTGCTTACCTGTGAAAAACAGGGGAAACATTTAACTTTGCGTATGAAGGTGAGTCTCAGAATACACTGACCTAGCTGGTGAGCCGAACGTACAGGCAACCTTGCAGCTCTTTCTGAAGGTAGCAAAGTTTTTAAGGGAAAATATATTGAAAATATTTACTTTTTGTCAATTTAACTTGAACCTAATCAAATTAGCTCGAAGGAAATTTATTTTTCAACTATGAGGATGCATCTCACCATTCGCATTTATTTCCGCGTGTGCTCTTTTCCTATTTGTCAGCGCCGCTAGTGAATCAGCGGTGACTTTCATTTACGGGACATACGTAACTCGTGTGTGCATCTAAAATTGTGTGGCTAGATACCGAAGTCTACTCCTCCTGTAGACACTGAAGTTAACTCAGTTTGAAAAAAATCTTTACAAAAACTCCATCTTAGGACGGACATCGCAAGCAGCAGGCTCTCACGGCTTTGGTAGCTAGTGAGACTTTTTAACGCGGCATCTTAATGATGTTACCTGGTTGGCCTCGTGCTGCATAGATGTTTGAGGTAGGGAGTAGCAGCTCGAAATGGCTGGAAAGGAATGTCATTGGGTAAGAGGTGAAAGTAAATGCAACTTTCTTATCTTAAAATGACCTTTAAATAGTTTAATTGATCATTATCCGGCCATTTAGCCAAGCGCACAGGTTGAAAATTGGTAACAGCCGTACCAGCAGATTTGTCGGGCTGACAGAGATTCATGCCCCTCCGGAGGGGTTGTCGCGACCAGGCTTGTTATTTCGTCGTGATTACTGTAGCACCTACTGGAGGGGCTGCGGAGTTCTGCAATAGATTGCGGAATTGCAACGTGTCAATACCAATTATGACACATTCGCGACTGCGTGGTCGAGGCGTCTGCGGAATCGAACTTATCTGTTTTGCCCTTTGCCCTCCCTTTTGTACCGTTTGAGGAGGACCAGATAACTCGGGTAGGGCTGACACCCCTCAAAAAAGCACGTCACGCGATGGGTCAGATGAGAGGAAGTCTGGTTAGTCTTTGTCAGTTTTGGATCAGGATCTTTTCAACTAATGTCAACTGAAGGCGAAGTACTTCTTTTGTTAATTTTGAGCACTCTTGTATCCACCGAATTAGCAAACTATAACGGAGGCATTCGCTTACCTCATGTGGTTGCGTTTAATTGACGATACTGCCCCTGATCGTTGTACGAGTGGGCTGTGACACTCGATGTGGAATGCGGTCGGGGCGTGTTATTGGTGATTGTAATGACAATGGAGTCGGGTGGCTCCGGTGGGCGAGAGGGGCGAAGAGAGTCATGCTTCGCCCTGCTCTGCGAGTGGTGAAATAAACTGGCGGTGTTGCTCGTCCGCTAACGTTCTGTGCTGTTCGTGACGATAACTCAAGCTACACCTCATTCTGCTGTTCCTATAATTCCACCGATGATTTGATATTTCCAGTCAGACTTACGGCTACGTTTAGTATTTCCGACGATTCGGTTTGAGGTTGCGTCGTGCCTTTTTGCCCGAGCGAGTGCGATAAGCGCAGCATCTCACTGAGACATTAAATCTGCAAATGTGCACTGTCGAGTAATCGAATTTCAAGCTTACATTCCATTTCCAGTGAGATTCAACAAGCCGGCCGCCCGCCGCTCGAAGCGGAAGCAGCGCCCGATTGCAGCGAGTCTGCGAATGCGACTGAAGCAGCACCAGAAGACGGCGCAGGCAGACCCTGCCGAATGATGGCGGAGGCTCGCCGTCGGCGCCGAAAGAATCTGGTAAGCGGCCGCGGGTGTTGGCATAGGGGTTCGCTCTCCGACACTAAGTTCATGCCCGAGAGTCTTGTGAAACAGCTAATCCTTTTAGCACGCCGAAAGCGGGGTTTGTAGCTGCACAGCCTTTGCCGCCGCTGTTGTATACATGAGACTTGTAAATCTGCCAAACATTGCCTTACTGTTTACTTTTGTATATTCCTTTATTCAAGTTATGTCAATTTATTAATTTTTCGATGCTTAGGAGGGTCTTTGCATCCGACTCTGCAGGAGCTTCTGTGGAGATTTAAATAGCCAAAAATCCATCCATAGCTCTAAGAAGTATCTGCTTCAGCATTGCCGTCGTGGTGTAAAACTCTTCGCGGTCCAAAAGAGTGTCAATACTACAGCATTTCTGCACCAAAGCAACAACCAGGAGCGCGCATAGAACCACGGCGATTGCCAGTCCAACCCTTTCCGGTAAGCACCTGCTCGGACTGGTTCCGACGGCTCCGATCGGTGCGCTCACACCCTTGTGGCGTTGGGCATGTCTCGAAGAGACCAACGAAAGCCTCTTTGAGCCGGTAGGTTTACCGGTCCGATTGACACCACTAATCGCTACCCCGTCTACAATGCAACGAAGAACTCGCGAGCTCATGCCGTACAGCTCGCAAAGTGACGCCCAGATGGCGCCTTAAAGGAGTTGTACGGAACGCGCTTCGAAAGGACTTAATGTCGATAAACGGTCGCCGGGTCTGCGCTCGCGCGGTATTCTCCCGAGGTTCTGCCTTACGCACATTCCTGGCGAAGAGGTGGTCGAGGAAGGTCGGGTGACTTTAGATATGCGAACATGGACCGAGACGGAGCCTCGTCCTGGCGGCGGCGACGGTGGCTCTCCATTGTGCTCGTCTGTTGAGAGTGTTCGGCTCGGTCCCCTACGTTAGAATGCATGCCTGCAAGTTCCATTATCTTGCCCTGAAAAATAATGGCAACTAATTTGCGACACCCATCACTTATTATTAAGCTAAACAACACAATCCAACAGCAATCGTGCAAGCGTTGGCTTGATCTTCAATCATTTCTGCATTCAAGCTTTTCTAGCACAGTATAAATGTGGCCGATGGCTCAGCCTCATTTTAAAGTCTCCGTGCGACTGTATTTCCAGATTTTGTGGTTTGAATTAACATAGGAAGCCTTTTTTCGGAACGGATTGCCCCTGCTGAGGTAGAGTCTGCAACAACTCTCAGCTCGTCGCGACTCCAAGATTTCGATTTTTGTAGTTAGGGCTAATTCTGATATTTCCAATCTGTTTCTGGCTCACAGTGGTGATGCAATTTATTAATCCTGCGACCAATTTAGTGTCTTTGTGACTCTTTCAACTACTTTCAGATACAACTTCAAGGCTGAAAGGATCCTGATTCTGAAACGAGGAGGATTAAAAGGCTTGAGCTCCTTATCAGTATGCAAATGAGCCTCGCTATCATATCTGCAGCTCATGTGCTACAGTAATGAGCTGGGGCAGCTTCTGCTGCTTGGTGAGTCTACCCAGCGTGTTGTTGCAGAATTTCCTTGGGTCATTTTTGGCATGAATTACATACACCAAAAGCCAATCTTGGATGTTTTTGTTAAAGCTTATACTAATAACAACAATTCACTTGATAAAAAGCCTTACGAGAACTTAATCTCTTTCTAGGCACTTTACATTGCTGCAAAGTAAACACGATCGAATGGTGAATGGTATCATGCTTGATAAACAATATGAATAACATGGTTAGAGGTGATATGCATAGGGTCAGCATGCAAATGTGGTTAGTGGCAGCATGCAACAGTGTCAGCACGCAGAAGCACGTTAAGGACAAGTCACAGGGACCCACTAATTGCTGTCAAAAATAGTTGCGTTTTTAATTTTTTTTTAAATGTGGTCAAGTCAGGGGGTGTCGTGAGACAAGTCGGGAGTGAGTTCCAGGCTTTGGGAGCATACGAATTAAAGGCACGGTCTCCAAAGGATGAGGTTTTGTATGAGGTTATAGATAAAAAGTTAGATTCCGAAAAGCGGGTGGTAAGATGTTTAGCCTGGTAGGGGAGTAGATCCGATAGGTAGGCTGGAGCCAAAGAATGAAGGGACCTAAAAGTGAGCGACAAAACCTTGAGGTCGATGCGTTGCTTGACTGGTAGCCAGTGTAGGTCGGCGAGAAGTGGCGTGATTTGCAACTGCGACGGTCATTATACGTGTCCGAAGACACGAAAAGAGATTATTAGCGTTAAATTTAGAATATACTTGTTTGCTATAGCGTGTAATGGAACGATCGCAAGCTAGCATTAGCCGACCGCAGAAACCTACACAAACGATAGTCACCTATTGGGTGACTACTAGTAATATTGAATGCAATAATGAGGATACACAGTAGCTAAAGGTATCGAGAAATCGGTCACCTGACTAAAGCGCTTGAGAATCGCGTGGCTTTTTGTGTCCAGTCCGCAGAGACGGTTCACCACCGAGAGCTAACGGAACGATCGCTGAGGCTCGCGAAAGATGCTGGGGGGAGCCAGACGTGGGGCACGCAGGCAGTGGCTTGGCTATGTAGGTAACGCGCCCTAGGCGGGCATGTTTCACTTTTGCAAGGTCTGTTTACAGCCCATCAAATCTAGACAACTGCAGATTTGATTAACAGTCGTCTCTGGCACGGAGCGACCAGCCAATCGGCGGACGTATTGGTGCGTGGAGATAACTTCCGACGCTCACCCCACGTCTTTTCAGTTTTTGCTGTCCAGCGCCTGCCGCTACCCGCGCGAATGCTGAGACTCTGAGCTCCTCCAGAAAGGTTAATGAACATCATCAGAAACTGCATTCACCACTGAATGCACCACGGACTTCCACTTACTCCATGTTCATTCTAGGTCATTGCAGTTGCTTGTTACCACTATTTGCCTTATAAATTTACAGCTTCGTCAAAACTCAGCCGATCGGTGTGAAATTCGAAATACATGCTCTTAAGTATGTGTTTCGATGTTGCATGGCGACAAATATAGTAACAATCTTGTTATTCGTCGCCTACATGCTTTGGCAGCTTAAGGTGGCTTCTCTGAGTCTGTCACAGCAGTAGTACTTTGTACCTGGTAAATTGTACAACTTGGTCGATACTGGGCCGATCTGTGTGAAACTTGGAATATAGGTGGATCTAACTCACCTGTCTCGACTTTCTCTCCCTCTGCATATATGCATGATGGGTGTGTATGCATATAATGTGCCTGTCACAAAGTGTCCGTGGGCTGTGTTCGTGATGACAGTCAACAGTTTGAGATATCATTTTTTTTAAATTTTTTGTGGGGGGCGAGCGTCCACTCAAGTGTCTTGCATTTTTTGAGCGGTTTGCCATATTTCTACAATGACTTTTTAATCTCTTTTAATGTGAAAAATGTGGACCTGCAATTGAGCTGCAGTGCTATACGTGACCTTGGACTTTTACAGGTCATCAGAAGGTCAAACTGCAACTATATCACATCAAACGATAGCTAATGCTACCAGTGTTCTTCGTGCCAATTTTCATGCTATTCAGTTTACTGGTCTTCGTACGACATTTAATAAATGTGCTTTTGGGGGGAAAACTCCCTCTATTGGCGGCCATTTTAGAAGATAACCCAATACTGGCCGACTTACTCCCTTAAGAATCTACACTTAGAGCACTGTGTTCAGACACGATAATACCCGCAGCTATTAAATTCTGCGAGATATACTTTCTTCTGAAGCTTCTCGTAATAATAATAATAATAATAATAATACATTTGATACAGTGCCTTCAGAGAACTCGATCTCTTCCTCTTCACTTGAAACGTTTCATGTCGTCGGGAACCTGCCAGGCATTCCCAGGCGTCTAGCACTTTTTGAACCGCGGGTCTACAAGCCAGCCAGGTTGACTGAATATTTTTAGATATCGCTATTTTTTCAGACACCAAATTGTGTCAGGCTACCTTAATATATAGACTACGCAGGGTCTGACGCCAACACATTTCTTAAGTTATAAATATGCGTGACGGCACAAAGATAAAACTAACATTAGTAATACTTTTTCTAGGTAATTTTTTGATTTATTATAAGTGCCGGTTACGTTAATGGTGGTTGCTGGAGTGTGACGGTGCTGTCATGTAAAGTTTTTTTTGTGTGTGTGGTGCTTCGATCTTAAGTGTATTGCTGCTGGGATTTTAGATCGAGATTTAAGATCAAGAGGTAATGTTTTATTGGTGTGCTATGACTGAATGGGCCGATGGCGTTTGTGGCTGCTGGTTTATTGGCCATGCCGGTTTATAGGAAATGGTTTAATGAGGGTGAGTCACTGGAGAGGAGCAGGCAGTGAGAAACAGGTCGGAGGGGAGAACGGCCGTGCGGTGTAGCGCTGCGAGCATTGGCTGAATACACGAGTGTTGAAGCCCCCCTCGGTGTCTGCATCTCGTCGCTTGCGCACCGTCGCATGCGTGCTGTCATAGCGTCAGCTTACCCCAGTTACATTTGCTGCAACGGAAGCACAATCGAATGATCTTGTTTTTAGGAATAACTGAGAAGGCCCAAGATTCTTGAGACTTCTCAATATTGCTAAAAACAATTTATGGTGAGGCTTTTAATTTCGAATCAGTAAGATTATATTGACTAGATTAAAAAATTGTGCTGAGAAATTAAATAATAAACTCAAATCTATGTGAGTAGGCTTATGCATTTCTTAAAGTCACTGTTGCAATAAGCAGTCGCCAACGAAGATAGGCACACTATCGGTCTTCAGCTGAGCGAATACTTACAAGCTATTTGAGGGCTAATTCGGATGCAGGTGAAAAACTAGGTTCGTAGTAGTGCTCTAACACGGGTTAGCCTACTGTGGCACACCTTCATCATTGCTTTTAAAAGCATGGTGAAGACTTGACCGCCAATGTCATCGAAGCTTTCCTCGCGAGTCCTTGTTTTTGGGATACTGCGAGCTCGGCACACGAGAATCAGACAATGAGGTGCGGACCTAAAGGCTGTCGTGGTAGGTCGAAATTCACCTGGAGCTGCATCGCGAAGGGCCATCTCCTACCTCTATAGCAGCCAATTTTTCCAAGACCACCACTGGTGGTGGAGCTAGTAGAAAGCAAGACCTAGAGAAAGACTGGCCGCGTGAAGTTCCGACAATAAGGAAGACCAAAGTAACGTAGGATATAAGTAGGTAGAAAGCAAGACTCACCGTCTAAACGCGGCTTCACAGTACGTATCACGCCGACAGCTCGTCTGAGTATTGTCGCCAGTGACGTCACGCATTCTCCCCAAGATTTCAAAATGGTGGCTGTTGGGTTAACCAGGTAGAGAATTGCCCGACGCCTAGTAAGCCAGGATTGTTTAGGCAGTGAAATGATTAACACCACACCAAGAAAATGCGGTTTCGATAATCTTCCTGTTATTTAATTGTCTTTGTGTTTATAGTAAACTATCTCTTCGATTTCTACGTTAGCAGACTTAAGTCTGCGGTGGACTTCATCGTACATCTCGTCACAGATGCATTAGTAACCGTGAAAGGTTACGTCTTCACAGTAGTTCTGAGATAGTGGCATCTATGAGTTCGTCCACAAAACACGCTTCGGAAAAGGTTCTACAGCACAGTGGAACAAATAAATAATTCCTATCTAGCGACGGACGTCCTGTTGGAACAGCCGCTTTATTGGACCCTGGAGGCATGAGCAACTGAACAGGCTTTTAGTCTCTGATGAGGCTGGCAAAGTGCGAATTAAGAGCAATTAAAAGAACACCTTCTTTGTTGAAGTGAGAAGATAACAGTTTAAATTCACCCTCAGAGGCCAATTACCTCACGCCCCAGCGGAGGTAGAAGCTAATCAGATATATTAAAAAGCTATCTGGCCACGGCGAAAGTAATGGTGACGATAGCACATGTTTTTACTAGGAAACACAAGCATTTTTTTAATTTAGAAATCGTACCGACAATAGACATTCAAATTGGTCCCGGAGGACATCGCGTTTCTTTTGATTTATTTCGATTTCGGAAATAGGTACACTGAAAACAAATCTTTTCCTAAAGTTTTCGGCGCTGATTCACACTTGCTAGTGGCATCGTAGTCAAGGTCACTAAAAAAAAATTTCTCGTCAATTAAGTGGTTCAAATGAAAATAAGACCGGCAGTTGAATACCGCACGAGCGGGTGGAAAGAAATGCGAAGATGGCTTTTGAATCCCTTTCGCTGGCTAGGGGGAGCGATGGACAACGAAAAAGCTGACCAAACGTCTATAAGCTGTGACACAGGCTCGATTCAAAGTAAAAATTACAAATTCATTCTGGCTGGGGTCTCTTATCGTCCACTGAAAAGGTGGGTTTGACCCGCTGCCCCTCTCGATCAAGAATGGATGTTGCAAAGCTTTTTTGACTTATCAGCCGTTTCCAACATTTGGCGAGTCAGCTGTGGACATTTTCGCAGTACGCGTTCCTTCGAATAAGGAGTCGGAGCAAGGAATCTTGTTTCCAATGATTCACTGAGACTTATTTTCAAGAGTCAAAATAGACAGATAGAGACAGACAGACAGGAGAAAGACAGTGGGAGAGAGAGAGAGAGGACAACCTGTGACAGTGACAGAGCTTATGCAGCAAGTTAAGCTTGCTAAGGAGAGGCTGCTTATTGAATTGCTTCATACACTGGGACATATTTGCAGAAATAACCACCTTACTTTTGACATACCCGGTTTGGCCAGTCGGTCAAGGTGCTCGCCTTTGCCGACCGAGGTTTCGGCACGAGCCCTTCGGCATAATTATGTTACACGCCTGGATAGCGATTGAGTTATCTTAGCGTCTCAGGGTGTTATACAAATTAATTATCTTTTTCATACACAACACGATTCAGACTTTTAATGATAGGCTTGTTAAACTATCTAGTTAAACGAATGCAGGAACATAATTTTACTTGCTCTTTCGAGTTCCTCAACGCATTTAGCATTCTTAAGGTTTAATGCCCACGTAGGTGCCCTCTCTTTGTCACGGGTTCTACAGGTCGATCCATCGTCACCTGAAAAAGGATTTCGTGCTCCCAGCCTCTTGCTCGGTCTCCAATTCTTTTACTGGGGATGTCGGATGATCTTTACACGAATATCTAAAGAGTTACCTGGGGTGGTGAGCCGGTCTTCTCCGATGGCTCCTCTAATAGGTCTCTAAAGCACGGGCATACTTGAGTACTTGCTCTAAGGTACTGTCCAGTGGGAAGCCATTTGTGGGTTCTCTTCCAGGGGAGAACGCGATTCGTCCCACAGGACAGTGAATGTCCAGCTTTTAATGTGTCAGAAAACCTGACGGAACAGTGAGTCATTGCCTGAATCGAACTAAGAATTCTGTGGAGACGCAACTAGTGTACAAGGCCAACAATCATCAGTACATTGCATCAACTTATAACGTTACTCCAGTAATTGGCTAGTGCTTCACATGCGATAACATCTGACACTCAAGTTGGAGGAATACTACAAGAAGGGCCCGGTTTGTATAGCTTTGAAAGACAAGCAGCCATCATTCGACTCACTTGTTGCCAGGTCCAGAAGTTTGTTCCAATACATATATAATAGATTGATTGTATGTTTATCTCGGTTTTTTAAGCATCGTTTGGCAGCTGCTCTATAGCAGCCCACTGGTGCAAGACCTGTCATGGGAAGCATCAACACGAGAGATAAACAAAAACTCATGATACATTCATCTCCATATTATCCATATTTCAAGGAGAGTCCATTATCTCCAGCAGAAAGGTTGTCACATGACTTTAAGAACCTGGCTCGGCTCTTTCACCTAGCCTTCAATGTGGACGTCACAGATAGGCAATGGGCACAAGAGCAAGAGGCGAACACGTGACACGAATACTGACTGCACCCAACAACTAGAACACGAACTTGTAGTAAGAAATTCAGGTCACCTCACTATTGAGCCTTGGTCACCAAATTAAAAAAAAAGCAGTAGCACTGCTCCCGGTTGCACAATGGATGCTGACGATAGGAGGGCGTCCTCTACGGTGCACCACTACCGATATCCACGAGCCCAGCAGCACTTATCGAAAACTCGCATCGACCAGTCGGCAGATGAGGGGCGAAGCTAAGCTCTGCCTGCCGGCACACGACATCGCCGGTTGACGAGCTGCGTAGAAGCTGCAGACGAGTCGTGACAAAATTGGCCCAGGTGAGTCCGAGGGCGGGCATCGGTCGGCCCGTACCTCGCTGCACATCGGCCGTCACCTGATTGACACAGACGACATGCAGGCGGCGATCGTCGGCTAGGCGGTGCAGGGCGGCCGCGAGCCTCGCCATGTCGCGCGAGCGTTCCACCGCTTCTCCACCTCGCTGCAGCTCATATTGGCCGCCTCGGAAGAGCGCGGCAATCGAGTCGATCACGACGAGGCCGATGCTGGTCCGCTGCTGCAGGGCAGGCAGCTCTGATGCCAAGCATCGTACCAGCTGCTCCTGGCGGGAGACCGAGCAGATTGGCAGTTAGAAAAATGCATGCAGCCACCCAACATCCACCCACATAAGTAAGACAGCTGAAAAGCAAGGCAGCACAGCTGCTGTGGTGGCAAAACGAGGCGGAGTGGCGGGCAGACTTGGGTCAGCTAAGGGTGACCGACAAAAAGTGCATAGGCAGCAATGCATACTGTAAGGGTTAGCAAGTACAGCCAACTACCAATGCACGACTGATGCTGGTCGATGCACCTGCTTCGGAGTAACAACAGCAGTCTACCATAACCTAATTGCTTACCCATATGAAAGGTCAGCACAGTACACGTCACTCACACCCCACCCCATATCCGGCTTGTCATGGCACATAAAGGACAGTTTATCGCGGTCTCTTGGGCTAAGCAGAAGCTTCTCTTATTTGCCTGCCGTCGTCCTGCTGGACGTCTTCTTCCACTCTCCTATGTGGCAAATAAATGGACCAGAATATGACCATGTTTCGACCTAGCAGTGTGCCCCAATAAATCAACCTAAATGATTTCATTTCAACGCCGACTAAGCAGAGTGCAGAAGTGTAGAGTGCTGAACGCCGAGTGCAGAAGCCTTTGGCAGAAATCTAAGGAACCGCCGACCACAAAGCAACAGCAGGTGAGGCCACACCGGTCCTTAAGTTGAGCCAAGGCACCCCATGCATGAGCACCGAATGCATGGTTCCTTGAGCGAGCGACGCACAAGTACACACCTTTACGTGAAGAGCAGCAAAAACAGTGGCCCATGCAAGGGATTTAACTCCTGCAAACGCCATCATGCTGGCGATCAGGAAATCAAGGGAGCCATCATTACAGTAGTGAGTTGATGCATCTGATCAGTGTGACAAATGGCATAGCCGCACAGCATCACCTGACCCGGAACATGCCAGCCCAGCTGAAATTGAACCCCTGCAATCAATATAACCAATTGAAACAATGCAACCAAATTAAAGCCTTCGAAGAGGGAAGAAAGAGTTCCTGTTCCTGCAACAAAAACTCCATGTCACTATAATGCATCTTTCACTGGTTAAAAGTTCATGGATGTCATCAACTGCCAATCAACAGTCACAAGGCACTGTTCGATACCATCTTACGACCTGTCAACTCCGAGTCGCAGATTGAGCTAACGTGCATATGGCATTTTATACTCCTTAAGGAGGCCCATTCTCTATTCAGAAACGACTGCCGGGACTCGGTTGTAGTAAAAGTAATAATCTGAGTAGGCAGCACAGCTAGGCACGGATAGTGGACTAAAAAAATGAAAATAACAATATCAACAATTATATTGCAATTATTACACAGATCTGTTTCATAAGGCCATTGCTAAGCCTGCATGCAGCTAGCCGACCAAGGCAAAGGCTTATAATAATAATAATAATAATGCACTTGATAAAGCGCCCTCAGAGAACTTAATCTCTCTCTAGGCGCTTTCCTCAATAAGGCTGACTTTCAAGACAGTCGCCATGGACAATCGCTTCTTCCCAGTAAAGTGCCAATAGGTTGCAAGCAACAACAGAAGCCAAGCAGCCGATCTTGGTTGGATAAATAAAAACATATATCAAATGAATGACACGGCTCAAGGGGTGCACATGGCAGTGCAGTTCCTAATTAGCACACAGTCGGCACCTCCATTCAAAGTAAGCCAGCCTAGTCCTCACCAGCTTGTCTTATATGGAGTACTGTCTGCCGTCTGCATTTCGAATTGAGCACTTGGACTATGCACATGGACTTGCCAGAAGCACACTCTGCCGGCCTCGGGTGCGGGCATTGCAGGCAGGCAGTCCGTCGCAAGCGCAGCAAAGATACAGGAGACGACTCAGAACAAGCAAACACAAGGTGGAGTGCAACCAGATGCGGAGCACGGGGCTCAGGACAGATAGCAAGAATGAGAGCCGGATCGAGCACTACCTGGTCCGATATGTGCTGCACGAACACGCGATCACCCAAAGCCTGCTGGCTCTCGATACCGGGATGGTCACTTGCCGAGCACTCGATGATCTGCTGTAGCCGGCGGCTAGGAAATGCACCCTCAGTGCAAATATACACAGCACCTAGAAACAAAACCAGGTAGTAATTATTGAAGACACTACCCTACGAGAACTAAATACCTGTTTAGTATTTCACACAGGCTGGTTTATCAACTGATTCGAAAGTGCTAGTAGTGTGCACAATTACTACACATCAAAGTAAATTCAGGTGAATGGAGCAAATAGATTTGCAGCTTCGTTTTAAATGTAATCAAGTCCGGGCATACCGTGATAACAGTCGGTGGCGGATTCCGAGCTTGGGATGCATAACAACTTGAGGCACAATCTCCAAAGAATTTGAGGTTGGTTAGAGGCACAGCTAAACGATTCTAATCAGCAGAGTAGGTACTGTAACGGGGAAGCCTGGGCAGCCGGTATTTCAGCAAGGTAAGCTGGAGCGGGAAAAAATGAAATCTAAAAGCAAGTGGCTAGATCTTGCAATGCACTACTTAACAAAGAGCCAGTGAAGGTGGGATAGAAGTAGGACAATATAGCAATTCCGACGTTTATTAAAGACCAGTCTAGCAGCCAAATTTTTTGCCATTAGTAAGCAACTTATAGAACAGGCAGGAAGGCCTGCAAGACCAATCACAGAAATCTAGATAAGCTGCTTCAAATGCATGGACAACATGGCTGCAATATCCTAATCTATGTACACCTGAAATTTTGAAAAATTCCGTTGCTGCTATCATCTGGTTTTGACACTATTCATCACGATATCCTACTTAAACTATTAAGAACAACGATTAGCTGCAACGGCAGAGAAAGCATCAGCATGGTTCAAATCGTACTTGTCCGATCACCTTCAATCCGTGCCGTCTGGTGGTCAAGTCACATCCACCAGACCAGTCACCAGTCGAACTCCACAAGGGTTTATTCTCGGTACCTTGTTATTCTCAATTTATATCAAGCCAATAGGAAAAGTCATTCAGGCTTATGGGATCAGCTGCAGTTTTTATTTAAACCATCAGAATCTGCTGCAGCGACTGATAACTGAATGCCTGCCTTAGACATTTGACCCTGGATTCTGGCAAATTTATTTAAGCTAAACAATCTCTTAAAGCCGAACAACTACAGATATGCCACCTTAAGCATGTGGCTGGACTAGGAGACTTTGCTCCTCTAATTGGTGATGCTGTAATATGACCATGTAATGTCACCATATGCCTGGAATTTAAGCGTCCTCCTTGATAACTGCCTTTAAGTTTGAATGTTTCACTAAGCAGATTGCTTCCACAGCTAAAGCTCCCGCTGCAAACAACTCTGCGTGTTTAAGACGACTCAATGACAATTTCTGATTTCAGTTGGATACATTTTGCTGTACATGTCCATGATTATGGAAAATTAAGCTCCACTACATTTGATGACGCTTACAGCAAAAATGCATCCAGCCGAAATCCGAAATGTTTCAAAAGTCGGTTAAAACCAGCAGAGCTAAACTCACATTTCAAATTTCACTGATAAAGTATTAGCAAAATTATGGATTTTACACGGCACGAACCTAAACTGGAAATGAAACTGCATAAAAGTCACCAGAATGCACCTTCATTCTTTGACTCCAGCCTATCTCTCGGATATACTCCCCCATCAGGCCAAGCATCGTACCACCCGCTTTTCGGAATCCAGCAGTCTACAAATACCTCCTACAAACCTCAAATCCTTTATAATAATAATAATAATAATAATAATAATTCACTTGATAAAGTGCCCTCAGAGAACTTAATCTCTCTCTCTAGGCGCTTTACATTTGCTGCAAAGTGAAATGCAATTGAATGGTAAGTAAAATCATGCTTAAAAACAAAAAATGAATAATATGGTTACGGGTGAAATCCTTTGGAGACCGTGCATTTAGTTCGTATGCTCCCAAAGCCTGGAGCTCACTCCCGACTTGTGTCAGATCATCCCCTGACTTGACCACATTTAAAAAGAACTTTAAAACACACCTATTTAGGAAAGCATTTAGTGGGTCCCTGTGATTCGGCCTTCATGTGCTTATGCGTGCTGATACTGTGCATGCTGTTACTAACCGCATTTGCATGCTGACCCTGTGCATGTCACCCCTAACCATGTTATTTTGTTTGTTTATCAAGCATGATATTACTCACCATTCAATTGCATTTCCCTTTGCAGCAAAAGTAAAGCGCCTAGAGAGAGATTGAGTTCTCTAAGGGCGCTTTATCAAGTGCATTATTATTATTATTATAATTATTATTACCTCAACAAGCTTCATGCATGTACCTCGAGCTACCAAAGTTTGAAAAACTGGGATACAAGTCGCATATGACGCAGAGATAGGTAAATTTGTTATCTGTAGATATGTTGCTTCCGGTTTACATCAGGGCTAGACATGGCTTGCATAATTATTTTTCTTTTACGCCGAAGCCGTCAGAGCTTCCGATCCCGTGTCTAACATATTTGTCTTTTGAAAGGTATCATAAACAAATATATGTATATCGGACAAATTTTATAAATATTTACTTGACATTCCGCCTGAATATCTATCCAGGCGCTTCACATATGCCGAAGGGCTCGAGCCCACGACACGGTCGTCAAAGGTGAGCACCTTAACCCCCCGGGCCAAACAAGAGATGCGAGACGACCAGGGTGGCTTGGCTCTTTCCTTCATGCCTAACAGAAATGCTGCACCCGTGTGCAGCCTCCTCACAACCTCGGGTCCTCTATGGACAATACAGTAGCTAGGCACGTAGGCTTCGAGTGGGTTACATTGCGAAAATTCGGGCCTTCGTCGATAGGGATGCCACATCCAACTTGGTATTTTTGACAGCACGTCTTTTTTTCTGTAGCTCACTAGTTGTAGGTATTCTGGCTTGTGCTATGAAGCACTTGCTGTTGGTGCAAGATTCAGCCCTTAGGTTTTGTCTTACGTGAAAGTGGCAATTGTTGCAATAAAATACTACAAAAACTCTCCTGCGTGTAACACCCACATTCTTCGTAGAGACTACAGGTAGGAGGGGATGTCTAGGTGGAGACAGTTTTTAGCATTACCAGGAAGCTGTGTCATACCCATCTGCAGCACAGCTGCAGGACGCACACTCGGGTCGAGCTGGGCGGAGCCAGCAGAGCTTTGGCCGCTGCTGCATTGCGCACGCTGCTTGCAGCTGAGCAGAGGACCTGGCCGGAGCTCCTGCCGCGATGTCGAAGTGTTGCCACCGCCGTCACAGCCGCTCGCTTCGGCCTGCTGCTGCAGCTGCACTTGAATCGCCAACTGCAGGCAGAGCTGGGTCTTGCCAGAGGCGCTCTCTCCGGTCACTTCGGTCACGCCATGGTTAATGAAGCCGCCTGGAATTAAAACGAAACAAAGCACAGCAGTCAACGACAGCTGGCCACGGGTGCTCGTCAGTGGATCACTGCTGCTCTGAAGGGGGACGAACTCGCGTGCACAAACTCGCCTCGAAGGAGCTCGTCAATCGCAGCGCAGCCTGTGGCGAGCTTCCGGGTCCGGCCAGCACTCAGCAGCTGGTGCGCTACAGAATGAGAACGGAAAGAAGTGAGCCGTCGATCCGTCGCCATGTGGCTGCTGATGCTGCAAAGCGTTGCACTGGCCGATCGCAGCCGGTAGAGCCACGCTGCTCCATGGCGCTGCATCGACGGCCGGGCCTCCACCGCAGCCAGCTCGCTGCTTTGGTTTCAGTCGGTAGTCCGGTCGCGCGTCTGGCTGGTCCAGCATTGCAGCTGCTTCGATCGCAGCGGCAGCAGGCATCGTCAGCCGAATAGCTAGAGTGCAATCTCGCCACTGTGGAGGTGTGCCCGGCACACAGCTACCAAGGGACAAAAATACTTAATTGATTTAACAGCCTCATTTATATAGCGGTAATTTTTATATAGCGGCAGAAGAGCTTGTACGGTACTTGTACCGCTTGCAGCGTGATAAAGAATCACCAGCAGGACTCGAACCGACGAACTTGGTCGTGAAGAGCAAGCACCTTACTTCCTGGGCTTAGACCCAAGGGGCTAAGACCCTACGAGGCCGCACACCGTGACCATTATCTCGACTTGAACGAAGCATCAATGTCTGTGCTCATTTCTCTGAACGTGGCAGACCCGAAGGCTCGGGCAACGTTGAGTGCGAGAAAATGTGCATCTCGACGGAGGGGAAGGGGGAGGTGCTCAGCGACTCCGGGCACTGCGTCCATGCACCATTTAAGGTGCCTTCGGTAATTCCAGCTGAGAATTCCACTGATACACAGGCGCTGCATCACGCCAAATCACACGCAGTGCTACGCCGGCGATTTTGGTACTACTTTTACAAATCACCCAAAATTTGCACACCACCGACAGCTACGATCGGTTTTCTTTGTTATGTATGACACACCAAAAGTCGGTCAGATCTCTCTAGAGTTAGAGATGGAACGGCATTAACCACGAAGGAGCTCAAGAGGACTCGCTCGGATCCTAAAAACTTGGGTGGTCCGAATCCATTTTCTATAGGTATGCTCTAAAAAAAATACGGTCAAAATATTGGGCACCAAAATTCTAAGAAATTCAGAAATGCCCTTCCTTTGCTAAAGGACATGTAGCCCTATCCCCCCTGCCGAACGGCACATACACAAAAAATGTTTGCATCTGGCCTAAAAGATGGGTCACACTCTTAGCTCTTTCTTATGCTCTAGCTCCTTCACACTTAGCCGAATTGCAACAGCATTATCAGCCACCTCTTACCATCAGGTCACCTCTGAAACCTCTGAAAAATAATTTGCTCCACAGTACTTTGCTTCCTACAGTCAGTTGGCAACAGTCAGTTTTGCTTAGAGGCCTAGACTATGCATCCCAGTAATTCAACTGTTGTACAATGATGCTTCTCTCCTACTGCTGTTTCCGGAACAACACTCCCAGTTGTCCTTTAC
Source organism: Cristatella mucedo (assembly GCA_009760855.2). Taxonomy (NCBI): domain Eukaryota; kingdom Metazoa; phylum Bryozoa; class Phylactolaemata; family Cristatellidae; genus Cristatella; species Cristatella mucedo. The sequence goes on along the minus strand of WPIO01000228.1, from coordinate 182,799 downwards.
TGCAAGTTCCTCCTTCAACAGTCCTTTACGACAGCCATGCTCCTACTGTTTCTTCGTTGTGCACAATGAATGCTGCTGCGCGCCCGCCAGGCTCATCTACAACATCGATTGGCAGTCAGCTCGTATTGCAGTAGATGCACTGCCTGGAAAGACCTACCCATCAAAGGCGCAGAAAGGCAACCCAATAAAACGACTCTGGCGAAACAAGTTCAGCTCGGCTGAACATTTGGTCTCTGGCAGTAAAGTCTAGCTGCACTCCCTTCTAGTGATCGATCCCACTCATTAGCTAGACTCCACTCCAGGTGCCCCGGTTTTGATTGCTGTAAATGTAATGCACAAAGATAACAATGCACACTTTGTACCGTACTATTTGCTCGTTGAGATCGATGGGACTGAATTTCTAGCATACGACCACATACGTATTTCAGGACTTCCAGTAAGCAGCCGGCAACGACTGTAGCAGGTTTCAGGAAGTCTTTCACTCGAATTTTCTCAAGCCTTTATTACATTGAAAAATGCATTGGTGGCACAGACTTGTGCAAATCTTGTACTATACCAAAACGCTAGACAGGCAACTCACCTGTAAAGCCTTGGTCAGAGAACAACAACTTGGCAGCAGCTATTTTAGCTGAGATGACATCTTTCTGTGTAAGTTTAGTCGACTTCTGTAGGTCAGCCTTAGCTGCTAGCACAAGCTCTTTTAGGTCAGTGACTCGTGCTACAATACATCATCAATTATCAGGAACCCGTTTGGCTGATGCTACCAAAAAACATCGGCGACATAGCCATTAGCAAGGCTAGCTGAGCTGGTTTGGTCCAGAGGTTAAGGTGCTCGCCCAACCAAGGTCTGGCTGAGGTCGTGGACTCGAGCCGCCAGGCATCAAGTGAGCAACTGCAATAGGCCAGCAGTTCATCTCGAAGCATTCCTTGAGATGGCAAGAGGGCTGTGATGCTTAATACCATCGAAAGGCACTGGTCAACAAGACATTGCAAATCATGTGAAGTTAAGTGTAGACGACTATTGCTCTGGGCTCTGGACGAACTTGGCAGCTTAGCTAATCCTGAACACCGAGAAGATACAAGCCTCATCAGGCATTCAGGAGTATGCAGGGCTGTCGGTGTGGGTAAGACAGCCGATGCCTCCGTGGCTACTGTGCTTTTTAAGTCACTGTATTTATGAGACCAGGTCAGCTAACTACTCCGATCGCGCTAGGGCAGAACCTTTGAAAATTTAACTTATCCTTGCTGCTTAAACAATCTAGCATCTTGCTCTGGACCAAAGTGGCAGCACACAAGGAATTAACAAAAGAACAATTAAAGCACAAGTAGAACTACACGTGCACAAACACATGTGTGCGTGTGTACACACACACACACAGACGCACTAGAAAAGCAGCCAGTAGAAGTTCGTTTTCAGTCATGTGAGGCCATAATAATAATAATGATGATGCACTTGATAAAGTGCCCTCGGAGAACTCACTCTCTTTCTAGTTTTACATTTGCTGCAAAGGGAAACATGATTGAATGGTGAGTGATGTCATGCTCGATTAACAACATGAATAACATAGTTAGGGGTGACATGCACAGGGTCAGCATGCAAGTGTGGTTAGTGGCAGCATGCACAGTGTCAGCATGCATTAGCACATGAAGGACGAATCACAGGGACCCACTAAATGCTGTCCTAAATAGGTGTGTTTTAAAGTTCTTTTTCAATGTGGTCAAGTCAGGGGATGTTCTGACGCAAGTCGGGAGGGAGTTCCAACCTTTGGGAGCACACGAACTCAATGCACGGCCTCCACAAGATATGTATATATATATATATATATATATATATATATATATATATATATATATATATATATATATATATATATATATATATATATATATATATATATATATATAATATATATATATATATTTGTATAGTGCCACAAGAGAACTTAATCACTATTCAGGCACTACACATATGTCTTGGGGTTCGAGCCCACGACCTCAGCCAGACCTTGGTCGGGGTGAGCACCCTAACCGCTGGACCAAGCCAGCTCGGCAAATATATAATTCATTTGTATAGCGCCCTAAGAGAATTTAATCTCTATTCAGACGCTTCACAAATGCCTCGGGGCTCGAGCCCCCCCCCCCCCCCCCGACCTCGGCCAGACCTTGGTCGGGGCGAGCACCTTAACCACTGGGCCAAACCAGCTCGGCACGTTTGAGGTTTGTACGAGTTATTGGTAAACTGTTGGATTCCGAAAAGCAGGTGGTACGATGCTTAAGCCTGGTGGGAGAGTAGATCTGAAAGATAGGCTGGAGCCAAAGGATGAAAGTGACCTAAAAGTGAGAGACAAAACCTTGAAGTCGATACGTTGCTTGACTGGTAGCCAGTGCAGGTTGGCGAGAAGTGGTATGATGTGGCAACTGTGACGCTCACGACAGGCAAGCCTAGCTGCTCGTTCCTCAGGCAGTCAGGAGCCTCAAAGGCCACGTAAAATTTCGGATGACAAGCCAATCTTATATCACTAACATACATGCACACGAGTTCAATTCAATATATACAAGCCCCCACTGGCAGTACAGAGGGGTTGCTGTTAACAAACCAGACAAACCACTGGAGGGAGGGGGACTCATAATTCCATGAGGGCATTCAGAAATACCCATCCAGATGAAATGCCCCGAACACAAATTGCTGTCATCTTAGGCGCCTGCACAGCAGCATTGTACCAACACAGTGATTTCTGAGTACTGTAATGCCCAATAAACCTATATTATTATTAAAAAACTTAGCTACTTTGCACATAGAAGATGCTAAGAACGTGAGTCTATTTAGGCTTGATAGGATCAACTAGAAGCCATCAACTTACCCTAATAACTTCTTTTGGCCACAAACTGGCAACACTGCATTGCTGTCATAAGTTATTAATGCAGCCATACTATCATAATTCAGTGTTGATACCACTGCAAATTAGTACTCTTTAAATAAAGGCAATTCGTGCTCGAAGCATGTCTTCTCGGTGGGCGTTGTTTCCTGCTACCCTAATCACATTACCGTATGCGAGGGTTTCTGACAAAGCAAATGAGTTGAAACCATGGATTGGCCCGCCAACCATTTGCCATCACAAGAGGCGAACCAGCAGGTATATCTGCCATCGTCCGGACTTATATGTGAGCACTTATCCCTGACCGTAGCTAGTGCTTGCTTTTGCCTCGCATCAGCAGTCAGAGCATGCTGGTAATTGCCACGAGTAATTGCTGAGCAGCAGCTGACAGTAGTGCATCACCAGAACCGACATCGAATTGTCCTATCCTCACTGGGCTCCGAGCAGCTACCGCCGGGGTCTATGCAACCTGGCCACAGCAAAAGGACCTCGGACCCTCAGCCATCTGCAAACGAGGCCATACGCATGCATACGTTTGAGGGGGAGCTCACAAAATAACTTAACAATATTCAACATGCTATGTAAGAGATTGTTGCTACAATGACAAAGCACATACAGTGCTGCCAGTAGCCAGCAAAACAAATGTATGCTACTGGCCCACAGCCACACATAACGCGTTAGGGAAACACGCTGAGTAGGTCACTTCGGTGAATTATTTAATGAAGCAGTGGCTTGAAAGCAATGGGGAACTTTAACAATTCTTCGTAAACATGCTCGAATGCCAGTTGACAATGCGCGACAATCAGACCTGGATGACTATTAAACCTAAGCACAGTAACACATAAGAAGAACAAAATGAGTAGTGTGCAGGTGCACTGGCTTCCGGACTGGAGGAACTTCGGCTTCGCAAGCTGGTATTTCAAGCAGCAGTGCTTCGGTATCCGCTGCACCTTACACCGTAAAGCAAGAGAGTCAGTGAAATTATCCCCCTGTCTCGACCAGACATAATTTAACTGCGTCAGCAGCAGCAGAATCATGCTCTCGCACTGCTCCCAGTCACGACAACGATCACTTCGTTACGGCACACGACAGCGACTCCTCTTCTACTGTTCTTCGCCGTCCGCAATACTGAGCGTTCACCCGCTCTCCACCTTCATTGCGTCATTACTTGAGCGACTGAGTTCGCACCTAAATCCTCCCAGGATGGATTGCATTGCACGAGTAGCAGAGTAAACAGCCAACTTGCCGGGCCGTCGCGACTTTTTGCGACGCTGCACTGCGGAGCACGCGCGCGTGGCTATCTATCTCCCTTTGCACTACTCAGGTCTCGTTCGGTGTCATTCCAGTTTAATCACCTCCGTAATTGGATGCTCTTAGAACTGGAGCTTCGTAGGCACTAAATTGCCACCGGAACGGCTACGTAAAGCGTCCGCCACCACCAGCTAGGGCAAGCACGTTGGCGAGAACAACGCGGTCCCACAGCAACGCAGCCGGCACGCAGGAGACCGCAAGCTGCTCGAGAAAACGAACCGTGCCGCAAGCTTTCGATAACTCGCTGGTGAACGTCCAAGCTAGCGAGTGAACACATCGTACACCGAGCAGCTACATTTCACTGCGGCATAAGCAGGTACTTATAATTCCCGCTGATGGTTTAAATGGAGTCACTACAGTTTAAAGGGATCTTCCTTGAGGGACATCATAGATAAACAGATGTACTAATACAGGCCACCGGGTTTTGTTCTCATCATTAAAGTGCCTTTTCTCTCTCATTTTTTCTCTAACAGCATTGAAGTCTAAAAAATTTACATAAAGAGCTAATGTAAGCGATTTTCTTGCGGCAGTGTTGTTAGCAGAGACAAGGTCAGTATTCATCGTACACAAAACAGCGAGCCTATTAAAGACTTGAGACCATGTCCTGCCAGCTCAGGGCTTTCGCTCGGTTTCCAGACGTATCGATAGTCAAGTCTTTTTTGTGGCCAACAGCTGGGTCCGCCGCTGCCGCCGCAGGAGTTGAAGAAGACACGGGTATTTTTCTAGTATTTTTTCCACATTTTCTGCCGTGTTGCCGGCCCTGCTGAATCCGCTGACGCTCCATATCCGTATCGCGACTCGAGCACAGAGCTTGTTTCGACTGTTGTGCCGCGTTTTGTTCGTGCTTCGGCCGCTAAACCGAACGCCGTTTGAAAACCGCTATCAAACTGAACAGACGGAGAGTGCTGGAATTTTATATGCGCTGTTCTATTCGTCGTCCCATGCAGATGCCAACATGCTGTGAATGCGCTGGCTGCGATCAAGAATTCGATCCGATGAAAATTCAGCTTCAAGTCAATGCGCCGTGGTTTCTTTGCAAGGGTCACCTGCTCTGCGATTGCCACCCCGGAAGTTAGCGCCGGCTCGAATGTCGCCTGTGAATACGAGGCGGTCTCGGAAGCCAGTGCAGCTCTAGCTCTGTTGTACGGAATTCGACTCTCATTGGAGCTCGACCGATACCACGTGGATAAGGGCCACCGAAAATGCTTCGAGCCTGAAGAATCCCGCTCGTACCAGCTGCCTCTTTGCAGGAGAGCCACCGGATGGCCAGAGTGTCGTGCTATTCGCACGAGCTCGAGGCAGCACCCCCTCGAGGCTTTCAAGTTGCGTGAAGGACCCTGAGAGGGCTGGGTGGAGGCTTGTCAAAGAGGTCCTTTGATCTCGCGTCTTCATCTTTGGACACCAGCCTGGCAAGCACGTTGGCAGCAGATTGCCCGGATAGCTTTCACACTGTAGGAAATGTAAGAGAGACAACCTGGATAGTCCTGCATGGCGAGGCAGCCGACGAGAGAAGCCCCGGAGGCAGATGGACTGGATGGCCAAATAAATACGTCCCATTTTAATTTTTCTCCTCGATCTCAACCATGTGATCTGCTGTCTGGCAAGTTGAGAGATGCAAGTCATTGTCGTCAGACTTCTAAAAGTCGCTAAAAATGGCTGCTAGCATCTGCTCAGTCCGAACTGTGACCATCGAGCATCCGAATGGCCCCGGTGTGCTTTCCTCGCACGGATTTTGACCCTGTTAAATGCAGCCTGGACGCTTTTTGCTCGTTGCTGTGGCTCCGAGATCAGAGACCTTTGCTTGGCTGCAGGCTCGGCGATTATCCGCAGACACTCTGGCACCGATCGTTCTGACTGCGCACATTTGCTGCTGGTCAGCAGTGAGCACATTTACAGTATGTCTGGCCCCTGGCTTGTTGCATTTTCTTGTCGATCTGGCTGCAGCCTCTTGGCTTTAAGCCTGCCCGCCAATACTCGATCACTTGGGTCTCATGGTTAATTGTGTCGAGTACACACAGAGGCCCTGACTAGCGCAGCACTTATGGGCATGTACGTGTGTGTTTGTGTGTGTGTGTGTGTGTGTGTGTGTGTGTGTCTGTGTCTGTGTCTGTGTGCCATACACACACATTTGCTTGCTTATCAGAAGGTCGATGCACCGTATACGATGTGTGGCAGTGCCACGCCGGATTGCATTCTGCGCCCTTGCATTGAGCACCTGCATTAGGTTCGGGCTAGCAGTAGCATGTTTGCATGTCGTTTGACACTTGGTTCTTATGAGACTGATTAGTCATTTTTGCATTCTCTAGGCTCGATATCATCAATGCCTTAGGGGATTTATAAGGTTCATCATTGACCCGGCAGGCCAGAGTAGTTTTGAAAAAATTTGCAGTTATTATATTATGTGGCTTGCTTAGCATTAACTGTATGCACTTTTAGTGCCTAGCTGTTAGAGAGGCCACATGTCAAAAGTATGTGCTATTAGTCAATCATGTCAGCAATTAGCATGCTCTATCGGCATTTTTGAAAATGTGAAAGGTTAGTCGTAGAGTAGCCAGTGACCAAGATAAAGTGCACCATCTATTTTTCTACGTAGCTATCTGTTGAAACTTGTATGACATGTATTCGTGTATGCATGTGACAGGTTTTTGCATGTGTGCAGGTTTGTGTTTGGGGGTGCTTATGCACATGCATGTATGCACTTGCTTAGCTGCCATTTTGTTTTGAAGTACAAATAGAGCCGTATGTATTCTCTCTCTCTCTCTCTCTCTCTCTCTCTCTCTCTCTCTCTCTCTCTCTCTCTCTCTCTCGTCGCTCTCGGTCTCTCTCACCCTCTCTTAATATGAGGAGCCGTGAATGTATCTGCAAAAAAAGTCGCATCGCTAGAACTTCTGCATCTTCACTGGCTCGTGTGTTCGATCTTTTCAGGCTGGAACGATGCTGATTGGGGATGGGGAAACGACGAGGACAATGATCCCAATGCTGACAGCTCTGAGTCCAAGCCGCCATGCACTCGCGAATGTGAAAGCGACTGGTTGCAGAACTGCCATCTAGCAATATCGCCGTTGGGGGATGTCTTAGTTATTGGACATGCTGACAAGATAGCCGTCTTGCAGTGTAAGTATTGGCCGCATTAGTTATCAAGAACTTTAATTTTTACCTGCTGCCTATTGCAGTATTGCCAGCTCTCGTGCTAGCAAAAGCATTTGTCGCATATCCTAGAGATCCACATTTCACATCGCTCAATAGCCTGCTCAGGACAAAAGTTGGCTACGGCTGAATAAATCCGGCCTGTAGGCTCACTGCCTTTACGTGTATTACTTCTCTTCGTGAAAGGAATCATAAAAGGATCATATGAAGGCGGGCTCTGTGGCTGCCTTAATAGCAGCTGTAAGTGCAGGTATGAGACTCATTTGGTCAAATCTAAGCAAGTAAGCAAGATGCCATGGTGGTCAAAAGTGATTGATATTCAAGAGGATCCCAAGTCACAGTCTCTTGCAGTGTAGGCTATGATGTGGAGTGCCACTGGTCAAAGGGTGGCTATGGCATTCCAGCACTCTTTGCACTAGGACGACCGGTATGATCCCCTTTGTTGGTGCCCAAAGTTACGACCGGGGCTTCCGAGCTTCTGCATGGAGCTACTGAGTTGGCATATTGGAAAGCTGCCAGAGTAAGCTTGACTGACCTGAAGTCGTGCTGTGCCTACCTTTGGTATTCGAGGTCGCATACATAGAATCTGTGTGCGATTTTTCGCGACGGCCAGCACGTCCCTGCGTTCCGTACTGGCAACTCAATGCTAATTCGCTGCCGACAAATACATTTCATAAAGATAGATTTGTTTTTAATAAGAAAATGCATTAATATAATTTTGAAATGCGTTTTCATGTTTTGTCTTGTAAGGGTTTTGCTTCAGTAACTAAGAACACTAAGCTTGGCAGTCGGGGGATTGGCTCACCAGCTAGGTCACCGGACAATCAGGCCTGCCTCGCAAAGCAATGTTGAAACTTTCTGGGCTGATTGTTTACGGGTGCAAGCTAATTTTCATATAAAACCCGTGGTTTCCACCCTCTTTTTCAAACCGGTGAGTTTTCATAGCAATTAATTTGGAATTTTTAAAAAAGAGTCACAGCAAGAAGAATACAAGCATACCTATCGCAGGCAACAATGAGAAAAACCAGCAGCAAAATAAGCCACTTGGTGACACACTGCCAAAACCTTCCCATACGACAATCTCTACAGCAAGAAGAGACTGTAGAAACGGCTTTGAGCTGTCAAACCTCAGCAAACGCCTTGCGTATGACAAAGTAAAAACTGAAAGAGACTGAAGGTAAGATGCAAGCACATCACGACCTAGGTCGTGGTATGGAGTCCTTGCCCGACGGTAGGCTGGGCTCATCAGCTAGGCTGCGCTTATCGCTAAGTCAGGGGACACTTAGGACGACATCGTAATGCAATGTTGATATTTCCTGTGAAATTGCTGCGACCATAAGCACATTCAGGAGAATTCTGGGTGTCAGCCCAGCAGTAAGGTGTGCACACTTAATGACCCAGGTCGTGGATGGGAGTCTTGCAGCAGGCAATTCTGTATTGCCGGCTTCGGAAGCCACGCCACTCTTAGGCTCATCTGCTGCTTTATAAGCGTAGCTGTTTGATCCTAGCATTTATGGTTCTTACAGACGAAGCAAATGCTGTGAGGAACAGTTGGGCTTTTTTTCTTTATTTTAAATGTGGCCAAGTCTTGGGGTGCTGTGACGTCAGTCGGTAGTAACTTCCAGGCTTCACATGCATACGAACTGATGGCACTGTCTTAAAAGGACTTGAGGTTAGCTAAGAGATGCAGCTAGACGGCCCGAGTCTTGGGCGTGGCTAGTGCAAGGGTAAGCCAGTGATTTGGGGGGATAAGTATTTCAGATAAGCTAGCCAAAGCAAGAAAATGAAGCGACCTGAAAGTGAATTATGAGAGCTAGAAGTCGATGTGCTGCTTTATGGAGAGTGAGTGCATGTGGGAGAGAAGTACTGTAATGCAGCAGTTATGACATTCAGGACGACAGTTACCGAGTTTGGCCTAGTCGCCAAGTTTTGCACCATTTCTAAGCATCATACTGTGCTAACAGGACTGAAATGAGAGAGTTAGAGAAATTCAGTTATGGTGACAAATGCATATACTAATTTAGCGGTGTATCCTTAACTAATCATCCCCAAATTTTGCCTATATAGTATGGCTGAAGAAAGTATGTAATTTCAATTCATTTGTATAGCACCCTAAAAAAACTGAATGTCTATCTAGGTGCTTTACATGTGCCAAATGGCTTCAGCCCACGACCTCGGTCGTCAAAGGTGAGCACCTTGACCTCAATCATTAAAGGTGAGCACTTAACCCTTGGGCCAAACCAGAACGGCAATATTTATAGGGGCCATAGAACTGATGTGGTCGTCTAGCAAAAGGTCTTTTGTAATGGGACACCCAGACTCTGTGCTAAGAGTGCAGAGATAGTCCGGTCGAGCCAAATTTGAGGATGATGCTTTCCAGGTTTTGAGTGACTTGTTTTTCCCCTAACTATTAGGTGGATCTTGTAGTCCTTCAACTTGAGGAAGTTAGCCGCCATGTAAGTGCAAATGTCGACAATGCAAGCTGTTAGGGGTTGAGAGAATCTAGTGCGGTGGAGCGCAGCGAGGTATTTCAGCTCTGGTGCAGCTGTGTATCATCGCCTGCATTGAATTGATGCCTGCACTTACTTGGAGGGAGAACGTTACTTGCAGGAAAAGGAGACCATGAATAGAATCTTGGGGTCTCCCGTGCTTCAATGGCCCACCAGTTGGCCGTTGGTGGTATGCATCTACACTCGTAAATCTCCAACTCAGATTGCTCGCATTAGAGGTGCATGTGGGATTGCTGGTTTTTATTACTTTCTTAAATATTGTCAGGCTGCATATCATTCCTTTGGTCTCAAATGCAAGAATTGAATACCTGCTGATGTTGGCTACTTTACGTCTGCCACTTTTGTTTTACGATGTCGATTGGCTGAAAGCAGTACAGTGCTGTCTCTCAATCGAATGCAGGCCCTGTTTTTCACGACAACGCTAAAAATGGTGATGCTCAGTCTACGATTGTGTGGAAGGGTGTCATCACCGAGTATCCAAAGTAAGCTTGACGATGGGCATGTCAGCTATTGCTGAGCTTGGAAAAAGGAAGCATTTCACGTGACAGCAGTTTTGTCCATGTTCACAGGGAAGAGGTAACGAGTGTCTTCTGCCTGCCTCTAGCATCGCACAAGCGTGTGAGTGCCTCTGGAGCCGACTGGACATGTGTCATGGTGGGCTTCAATACTGGTTATGTGAGGATGTATACTGAGGTACGCAATGCCAGTCGTTCAAAAGTCACGGTGGCCAAAGCCATGTATGGTTTTGTATAGTTTTGCTTATTCTTCAGGATGATCTGTCGTGAGATCTACCAATAGGTGGATTTGCCGATGCAGCTTTCTTTGGCAAGGTTTCTAATGAATGTGATATGTCAGTCAATTAATTGATCTTGATCGTATGCTAAAACCTCACGATCAGCTGCTGTCCAACTTCAGTCGGCAAGCATTGATCTGACATTAGTGAGCATTTTGGTTGTTTGTTTTTGGGTTTCTAGGTGTGCAGTACAGCATTATTTTTGTCCACGTGAATTCCTGCTAAAGTGTGCTTGCCTTCTTTATGCGGTTTCTATTGCTTGTATTAATTATTAGTTTTATGCTGACCAATATATTGCTATAGCTTATAATGTGACTCAGTTCATGTATCACATTAAACTGGAAGCAAGGCATGTGCTGCCGACGTTTAGGCTTAGCCACCCACAGTGTAGCTTGAGAAAGATACCTCTTGATCCACTCTTTATTTTATAATCTACTCACATGTCAAAAATTGAGACATGCTGACCGTCCTTACTAGGCTCTTGCCTGATGAGCTTAAAGATGCTGTATTTGGGTTATTTCTCTCAATCCATATTTTAAGTTTTGCTCGATCATTGTCAGTACTTCGTAGCATTCTTCAAAGAATGCAAAGCATTCCTAGCACAATTGGATTGATCATGCTTGCCATAGGACTGGGGGAAAATAATGGCTGCCCAGTGCATTTTTAAAGGATTATCATGCCATAGATATAAAATTGTTGAATTCGGCAACACCCTGGTATGACTATCATCTCGGGTTTTGGAGGTAGTGAGCTCGAGCCTCGATAAAGACCTGACATGTTCCTTTTTCGTTCAAGTGCGGATATCGTTTTTGCACTCTATAAATATGGCTGCTTGTTGAACTTGATAGGCTGCCTCGATACAGAAGGATTGCTAAAGCACTGTAGGTCGCAGTCACTCTGACTGTTTTCTGGCTACAAAAACTGTGTGAGCAGAGCAGGTCCATGCACTGTCAGTTTTTGTTCTTAAGCCTTGCATCATTCACTTTTTTGAGTCTCGAAAAATGATTAATTTACCTGAGCCCCTTTGCTATTTCATGCATCTGTTTCTTTTTCTAATCCTAAATATGCTGAGCTATGTATGTGCATACTGATGCTACCAAGTTTACTTGGTCGCAGCTATTGTGGTGCTGAGCAAACAGGCGTAGATTCGCCATGTCATGCCCAGTCTTTGCAGACAGGTACATTGCTGCTCAACCAGATGCTGCACTCGGAAGTTGTCATGAGTATGAAATGTCGCACGTACGCACCACCGTGCTACTCTACATCGTCTGAACTGGTATGTGGTGGTCACTTATGCTGCTTTCAGATATATACGGCTGCCTCACCCCGTGCGATGGATTTTTATTCAGGATGGAAAGTCGTGCCTTGTAACCACACTGTTGGCCCTACTGCTACATGATCGCTTTCCTTTTTGTCCCTCTTTTCCGAGTACATAAAATGCCCAAAAGTTTCGTTCTGAATCCAGTGTTTCCACCTTGCAATGCTACTCGTTCAAGTCGTTAGCTGGTTGACGCTTGAGTTTATTAGGTTGCTTGCAATTTAATAGAGTCACTTGTCATTAGTTCGTTCAATCGTTAGAGGATTTGTTCACGTGTTTCAAATTTCTTGCTTTTTTCTTGTAGCTTGAGGAGTTTTCTGTACTATATGAAACTGCCATTGTAATTGTTGAGGGTTTTGGACTGTTCCAAACACTGCGGGCTTGTCGCAATCAAGTAGCCAGAGGTAAAGCTGTGTTTTATTAACTGTTTTTATCACGATATTGCTTCACCCTGGCGGCCTCAGCTAAAGTTCTTTGTATTGGCGCCCTTTGAATGATATTGAATGCTAATATGCACCATGTTACTTACCATGTTAATGTGACACTGCAGTTCAAACACTGACTCAGTTCTAAGCATCGGTACACTAGCAAGCTGACATCATACAGGCTCCGGTCGTTTGCTAGGAAACTCAGATGTTGACCTGTAAAAATAACTTCATGGTCACGCCTCTCATGAAACTTATACTTTAGCACGTTGCTAGGTTTTAATTAGCCTAGAGTAGCCGGGTGTCTTTGTGTACCCACTGTGGAGCACCAGCTGTATGCTTATATGCTCACAAAAAAATATACTGTCAGTGCATCCATGTGACTTTTAGATGGCCTATTAAGCTTGAAAATACAAGAGTGACCGACTGTTCTGCTATTTATGTGACTCATAATTTTGTTTAATCTAGATAATTTAATCTCTTGCAGCTGCCTTATGAATTGTTTCATTCTTTCTTACACTGGCTATCACCTTGTGGAATGCCTTGATGTCTCCTTTTTTTGTTATTCTCGTGCTGTAATGTAGTGTATCCCCTCTGTCTGTAGCTCCACAAAGACCAATTGGGTTTTACACCGGAGAGTTTTCTATAGTGCACTCAAAGCCTAAGACTCTCCTACTGCTAACTATGGCACATCCTTTTCAGCGGTCCTGAGCTGCTACTTCTATGCTACTCACTACCTCAACTGCTCTCCTGACTCTTCTATGCTTCCCACTTTCTCTTTGTTTCGTGAGATGAAGTCTGTTGGCTGCCGAATGTGTACCGAAAGCTGCTTAGGCTGTGGGTGCGCTATACAGAACTCTCCTGCGTAACACCCACATGGTCTGTATGACTTTGTGGAGTTACAGACGGAGATACAACAACATTCAGTAGCCCGCAGACTTCATCTCACGACAAATGCAGTAGCCAACAGACTTCGTGTAATGACCTTCAAAAAAGCTCTTTTTTGCCGAAGAAGACTGTACATAGTTGATTTCATCTGTGTAAGGCTATCTTAATATTCTGAATAGAATGACTTGGCTCGTGCTTTCATGAGATAGGCTTTTAGTGACGTGTCTAAATTTTGCAACCTGAGGCTCAGCCGCCATCTTGTCATCAAGTATTGATTTTATCAGGCGATAATCCCAAAGGATCTCTCTCTGTTGTTTTTTTGTTTGCATCTTCTTAACTCCTGCACTGTGTTGTAGCTGCAGCAAGTGGCAGTGATGTTGTTCACCCGCCTCCTCTGGCATATAGGAAGTGGGCATTGAAGGAGCAGCTTGCAGCCTGTGATCACTGCTCTGCCGGTATGTGCGATGGCCTGAATTTTTGGCAAAGAAAATGCTGTTGTTTAGTGTGCTTATTGATCAAAAACAGTTGCTGCATGAAAACTGCATCTTGTTGCATTCTTCTACTCAAACCCCTGGGTATAGTGGGTGTCTTGGTGCCCATTGGATTGTTGACAGCACCTCATGGCTTTATCATCTTGAGGCACTAGCAATTGGGAGTCACATGGCAGCCACGTGGTTAGTTTCACCGATTCCAGATGTCGAGTTCTAGGTTTGACCTGCTGAACATTGAATTTATTCGTGTCATTTAATGCTGCAACATAAAAAAGTTAATTTATACCCGCAAGTATGGTTGTTATAGGTTCGTGCATTTTTAGTTTCTATTCACGACTGATACAGCATCTTATCAATTTGCTTAACTACTATCGTCGCCTAGTTCTCTGTTTGTTGACACAACAGCATTTCTGGCTAGCAAGCGGTGCACACATAAAATGAGTGGTAGCAAGCATTGGATTTTGCTGATGCTAATTTCTTTTCCGTGTTGGTTTACCTTTTATCATTAGTGATGTAGAACCCGTCATAACCTCGTAATTCGATATGTGACCTGAAGTATTATGCTGAAGAAGCTCAATGTATCACCACAAGTGAGATAGGCCCACTGCTAAATCTGTCAGCCATGTGCATACAGATGCTAACATGGCTGCTCACAAAGGGAGAACGTTGCAACTTTGATCTGCTGCTGTATTTGTAGGTAGTTGCTTCTTGTGAGTACACTGTCAGTCGTCTTGCCAGGGCGTTCAGCACTTCTCTCTGGGTCTATATTGTCTCAGGGCCACTCCATTTCGAGGCTGCCCATTCCATCTCTGGACCACGCTACCTACCATAGCAGCCGTACGGTGCATCCACCTTTCGATCGATTGTAGATAATAAAATTCAATGAGGTTTGATAACATATATAGCAAAACTTATCCTACTGAAATCAGAAATGAACTGCTCCTGCAGTGGTGTAAAATCAGAGCTGAATTATAATTGGAAAATTCACGTTGATCCGTGAACTATTGGCCGAGTTAAAGAATTTATAAGGCACAAAGCTTGGCTGTAAATGAAGCTGTTTAAAAGTCACAAGCATATACCTCAACAAGTTGCAAACATGTATCTCGATTTACCGAAGTTCAACAACTTGGGACACAAGTCGTTTATGATGCAGAGAGTGGTAATTTTTTTATGTGTAGATATGTTGCTTCTGGTTTACTTCCGGGTTAGACATCGCTTGCCTAATCGTTTTTATATGCTCTCCTTTAGTGTGGAAATCGTCAAAACTTCAGATCCCTTTTGTAAATTCCTTTTGAAAGGTATTCTAACCAGTTGTTCGATTGTTGGATCAATCTTCATAGCATTTTTTTAGACATTCCCTCAAAACGAGTCACTTGCCGAGCTCGAGAAGAGAACAGCGGGTAAAAAGAAACAGCAGGGAATGAAGGGAGTGCTTATTTTTTTAGCAACAGATTGAATTCTCATTTGAGACCCTGCTTAGCCTTTCGTCTGCGTTAAGACCTCCTGCAGCCCTACCTTTGGGTGAGGCACTGTTCTTCTGATGGCAGCAGTCTAACTGCAAAGGATACTTTCAGCTCCAACTTTTTTCTAATAATCAGCTTACCTTCACCTTCATGGCTTTCTCATGTTCAACAGCAGCAGCTGGAGCCGCATAGTCGGTACGGCCAGCAGCCATGGCTTGGCTCCGTGCTTACACTCGAAGTCAGCGTTCGCAGTTGGTGCATGAGTGTTCGTTATCAGCTCAGCATTTCTATGTCTGTCGTGATCCACGACTCCGGATCTGCCGAGAAAATGCTGCTTTGTCGGTTCGTTTTGCAGCAGCTTTGGCGGCAGCATCCATAAATAAAAAATAAATAAATCCTAGCTGATTAAACATTAAAGGATCACCCACCACAGGAACCAAACCCACGACCTCGGGACCGAGGTCGTGAAAGCAACCGCCTTACCTAGTGTGCCATCAGCAGTTATGCTCAGTGCCATCGTCTTTGCAGGTGTTAGCTGCCCTACACCATTTGACCAGATGCAGACAGCATCCCTGCACGGCTTTGGTGAACAGATTTCGCCGACACCGCCCACGAGCAATATATATGTCTCAGTTGGCGACAGCCCTTACGTGAGCTTCTACCACGCTGTTGAGGTAACGTCTGCCATGAGAATGCTGAGCAGCGCTTCCTGTTGGCACTCTCGTCGGCTAGCTGCTGCCTACTGCTCGGATAGAGCACTCCGGTAGTGAGTGGGAACAGGCTATGTTCACTGGATTTTAAACGCAGAATAAAATCGCCAGCGGCTTGAGCTGCTGCTGCCTATATACATAGCCTTCCACCCAGTGCCTACCCAGCAGCTGCCGGTATTTGTCGGTCTCACCGTGCCGCTGGATCTGCCACCTCTTGCAGGGACAGACGCATCACCTGCTGGCCGACGTGGCCCAGGCTGCCTCCAAGCTGCTCTCCATGGGCACGTCTGCCTTGCTTTCCTGGGGCAGCCAGCTGCTGTCCAGAAAGAAGCCCGAACACGACAAACCAGAAAAGCCTAAAGTCGAGCCTGCCACGCCCCTCCTTCCGAGGTTTGTCTTTCTGCTCTCGTACGGATGTGCGAGGGTTGTATGTCATTTCAACAGCATTCGCGTGCTGCGATGGTGATTGTGCGCTATAACGATGTGCCTAAGGGCCAATGCTTCTTGCTCTCTCTCTCTCTCTCTCTCTCTCTCTCTCTCTCTCTCTCTCTCTCTCTCTCTCTCTCTCTCTCTCTCTCTCTCTCTCTCTCTCTCTCTCTCTCTCTCTCTCTCTCTCTCTCTCTCTCTCTCTCTCTCTCTCTCTCTCTCTCTCTCTCTCTCTGTCTCTGTCTCTGTCTCTCTCTCTCTCTCTCTCTCTCTCTCTCTCTCTCTCTCCCCACTCTCCCTCTCTCTTGATCTGAGTGGACCCTTGCTGGTGTGTCCTATGTGGTGCTAGATTCTTTCATCCCGTGGCGATCTGCAATTCTTTTTCCTGCATCGTTTGACTCTGTAAGGATTTTTGATACTCTTTTCCTTCACGCTCGCATCCGCGAAAACATGCTCGCGAGGATCTTGCTCTTGCTCAAATCTTTGACCAAGATCTATACTGTGGAGGTTAATGGTGCAGTTGAATGTGACCCCGAATGTGTGCTGTGTCACTCATAATGGAAGTTGGCTAGCCAAGACAACTTTGCTGGTCATACATTTGAGTAAATCCTCGATTAATAATGACATGTTTCCTCTCATTGTGAAGAGTAGGGATTGCTCTTCATTTAATTTGGAGTTCTTACCATGCCCTCGTGGACCCTGGCCTGCCATCTTATTTATGATCTTGGAGTTACCATGTCTTGACAACCAAAGGAGATAAGTTTAGAGCTAGATATTACCGGATTTGCTGATTCGTTGTGTTAGCTTATATCGGCTTCAAGTTAATATACCATGTGGTATAGAAATGTTGTTCATCTGCCCCTGCAGTCATTCGTGCCGATGTGATTGTTTCTTATGTTTGGCTGTAGCAAGAATCGTTATACCTGCACTGCAGGCAGCCAGTGTCAGCACAAGGGGCTAATTCGATACGCAGGCTTGCCACCTGCAAAAATTTTGGCCGCGCTATCGAAGATTCCTCTTTTTTGTCCCCAAACTTGGCTACAGTGGCTGCCCGATTCGAATTCCATTCGAATTTCATATGATACCCTTGCTGATGCCCTATGCCTTTATCAGTTATTCGTCTGTGAGCATGAGCATAGTGGTTTCCTGTTTTATTCTTCTCTTTGCAAATTGCCCTCGTTATAAATCTCGTGTTACCACCTGCCTTCGTTCTCTGTTTTGTGAGATTGGAACACGTGATTTAGGCTTTAAGCGTCGACACTAAATCCTTGCTGAAAGGTTAGGTGCTTCTCAAATTGTCTCTTGCTGCAAGTAAATTATATGTGCCCGAGTAAGTTGTGTACTGATTCTTATTAGGTTCAATTGATAACTAAGATTTCTTTCGAAATTATTCTTTGACAGAACTGTTATGCTTTGTCATTTTTGCCAGGTTCTGTCTGACAGATAAGATGCGAAACGGGGTTCAGATTGCACTGCCTCCACCACATACGATTTGTAACATAGCTGCAGTGACTGATTCCCTCGGCCGTATTGCCCTGGTTGACATCACACGCGGTACAGTGGTGCGAATGTGGAAGGGCTACCGTAATGCTCAAGTCGGATGGGTGGATGTGCAGGAAAGCTTGCCAAAGGAGCGAGGCAGCAGAGGAGGCACCGGAAGCCGCAGGCGAGCTTTGTTTCTCGTGATCTACGCCCCGAGGAGGGGCCTGCTCGAGGTAAGCGTCGAAGACTATGAACGGATCGTCTTGGTTGTGCGGTTCGACAGCAGTCTTGCATGGCTGGGCTTGGCAGCCGGTAGTGTGGTCTGGGTACCCTGTATTAATTACGCGATGGCTGAGCATGGATATGTTACTGCACTGGTCTGCTTGCTGCTTCGAAGGCTGCCACTGGCCGGGTCATAGCCGACGATGAAGCTGTATTGAGTTTCCATATTAAATACAAGGCGCGATTTGAGTAAGGTAGAGCCACGAAAAGCAAGCGTACGATTGACTTCCATAAAGCTATTGAGTGTGTACCTTGTACCAAAAAGAAAGCCAAACAAGATTGGCTTAAGCAATAAAACCATGCTGTTCGCTCATGCTGCTTGTTTTTGCAAGCTGTTGGCTCCATTCCATGCCTCTGACCTTACACTGCCCTCGCTTGAACTAGGGGTAAGGTGCTCACCTTTAATGACCAAGGTCCTGGGCCGTGAGTCCTTCGGCATGTACTATGTACTTGGATAGAGATTAAGTTCTCGCAGGACGCCATACAAATTAGTATTTTGTACACTGGTTGCCTGAGCCAGTGAGTAAGTGCATAATGTCATTTCCATGGCAAAAAGCTCTTTTTTTGTCATTTTTTTACAATGGAAAAGCTTTTTTAAATATGCACTGCTAATCTGAATCAAATGTTAAGATTAATTCCCAGTGGAACTATATTGCAAGATACATGCAAGATGACACTATTGTTGTGATGGCCCATCAGCCTGCATGTTACGTGCTTGATATGCTGTTTTTTAAACGTTAATGATTCATCTTAAAAATCACTTGTTTCAACCTGGTGACCAGAATCTAACTCATGATATCCTCAGAGTTCCAAATACAGTAGAATCTCTCTCTAAGCTTCCTTTATATATGTATGTTTTCTCTAATATGCACAGGAATTTACAAAGCAGACTTTTTCTACCAAGCGTATTGCAGAATCTCTAATGTGTATATGCATACTTTTTTGGGTGGGTGCATATAATAATAGTAATAATGCACTTGATAAAGCGCCCTCGAAGAACTCAATCTCTTCCTAGGTGCTTTACATTTGCTGATATAGAAGGTCAGATGGTCAGCTGCTAGGTGTTGGCATTCATTTTCTGCTAGAATAACTTATACAGATGAATTATATTACAGAGAGGAATAGACTCTCAGTTCAGGGCAAAGATATGAACCGCTTGAAATAGAAACTATTGGTGAAATTACTCAAGTTTGGTTGATCCAAACTTACTAAGAGCAAAGAAGATATTATGGATTCACCGTGTGAATGCATGCTGTTAGCTGAAACATTGCGATGGAGAAGGACTGCGGTAGTTTCCATTTAAATGTCACTGAATTATTGACTTTCATATTCAGAACCACCGTTGAGCCATTATAGAATATCGTGGTTTTTTAATTAACTGTCAAGGACGATGTATATATTTGTTTTAAGCCCTTGCTAACATACAAAAGATCAAGACTGACTGTCCATCGACAGGACTACCAGGACTACTGCAAATCATACCAATCGATCATAGCGAAGGCCAACTCTAGCTTCTTTAAAAAATATTGTTGAAACGCAGATGCACAATCCAAAAATGCTAATTTCCACCACCAAGCATCTCCTTAACCGCTCCCAGGTTAGCTCCTTACCTAGTGATCCTTGTGGTGATCTAGCTGATCGATTCTTTAGCTTCTTTGTCAGCGAGATAGACAAGATCAGTGAGTCCATCCCTATACTAACTAGCACCATCCTCTCTGGACTCCTGTCCCTCAATAACAGCCCCACAGGACTCCCCTTCCTCAATTCCGTGCTGCACCTCAATGTCTACTTTCAAAGGGGCCATGAATGACCTCATCCTGAAATTCATCTCTCAATCAAAGAAGACTGCTAGTCCTCTAGACAGCAGTTAATGTGCTCGCCCCGACCAAGGTCTGGCTGAGGTCGTGGGCTCGAGCCCCGAGGCATATGTGAAGCACCTGGATAGAGATTAAGTTCTCTTGGGGCACTATACAAATGAATATATTTATTTATATTTAGACTCTGCTCCCACTTTCATACTTCTTCAATGCATAGATCTGTGGCTGCGATGCATGACTACGACATAACCAACATGATAAATATGTTCTTAGCTTCAGGTCATATTCCTGCCCCTTTCTGTAGTTAGGCCACTAATTAAGACAGCAACACTAGACGCAAAAAAGGTTAAGCTGATTTAACAACCTTATTTATATAGTGCCACTGTAGTACTCGAACCCACGACCCGATTGATGAAGAGCAAGCACTTTACTCGTGGGCTAAGACCCAGGGGCACGAACTTCAGCAATTTTTGCCCAGCCTCCCTTCTATCGTCGCTATCAAGGACACTATAACGAGTTGTGGCTGACCAGCTGAACTCTTATATTGAAACTTCAAACCTAGAAATCATGTTCCAGTCTGGTTTTAGAGTTAATCACTCACGAGTCAGCATTGCCTTGGGTGTATAACGAACGATCTTCTCAGGAATTCAGACTTTGATCAAGTCTCTCTCCTTATTCTGCTTGATCTTTGATAGCGTTTGATACTATTGATCACGAAGTCTTCCTTGAGTGCCTCTCGTCTTGCCTGGGCATCACTGGCACTGCACTACAGTGGTTTAGGTTTATCTCGGTCTGAAACTCCTGAGTATTGATGTGAACAAAAAAGGATCATCCGAGGAACCACTGAAGTACGGGGTACCTCGGGGCTCTGTGCTTAGTTCGTTTATTTTTACAGTTTATACTCCCCCTCTTGCCGATGTGATTGCCAGGCGCAACTTGAGCTTTCACTTGTTTGGAGATGACACTCCGTTGTACCTGTGCTTTGATCCTGTCTAGCCCTCCAGCACATCAAATTCTCTTAAGTCCCTGCTGAATGTATTGATGACATCCACACATAGATGGCAGCAAACTTTCTTAAATTGAATGATAGTTAAACCAACTTACTAGTTATGGGCAAACCAAATGTGATTCAGACATTGGAAATGTTCAAGCTCAAAATCGGCTGTGCCAGCATATCTCCTGTTGAATCTGTACGAAATCTAGGTGTCATGTTCCAAAGTGACCTTTCATTAGACATTTCATTAGACGACCACATCAGCTCCTCAGTCATGTCTGCCTACTTTCAGCTATATAACATTGCTGAAATTCGGGCTTGCTTAGGAATACAGGGATACTAATCTAAATTAGTCCATGCATTTGTCCATCCCATCTCGACTTCTGTAACTCACTGCTTGCTGGTCTACAGGACTGTGCGATCAGGCACTTACAGTTGGTGCAAAACTCTGCAGCTAGGCGTGTCTGTCATGAGCGATGGAGTTTCCACATCACACCACTTCTTGTCGACCTGCACTAGCTCCCAGACAAGCAACGCATCGACTTCAAGGTTCTGTCACTCACTTTTAGGTCCATTCATTATTTGCCTCCAACCTACCTATCAGACCTACTCCCCCACCAGGGTAGGCATCGTACTACCTGTTTTTCTTAATCAAATCAGTTAGTATACGAACCTCAATTTTTTAGAGACTGTACCTTTAGTTTGTATGCTCCCAAAGTACTCACTCCCGACTGTCGTCACGAAATCCCCTGACGTGACATTTAAAAAGAAGGTAAAACACATTTGTTTTTACAGCATTTGGTGGGTTCTTGTGATTTGTCTAATGTTCTTATGCATGTTGCCACTGTGCATGCTGCAGCTAACCATATTTACATGTTGATACTGTGCATGTTACCTCTAACTATGTTATGCTATTTGACGTTGTCCATGTTACCATTTGATCAGTCTTACTCCATAGCATATGTAAAGGGCCTAAACAGAGATTTAAGTTCTCTGAGGGTGCTCTACAAGTGTATTACTATTATTATTATTTAATTATTATTACTAACCAATTATGCAGCAGTTTGCTCTTGTCATATGAATTTAGTATACCCTAACTGTATTTTAGCAACACAGATCTTTTTTATCATAAAAGTTCCTGTAATGTTTTTATTGGATATTAGCTTCTAGAGTTTAAGTTTGGTAGTTATGTATACCGTCTGATTGGTGTGACTCTTTTACTGTTGAATGCAGGCTTTAATGGCCCACCTAGCAAAAGTCCACTTGTGGTAAGTTGAGCCCCAGAACTTCAAAAAAGATGCTGCAATTCAATGAACTACTGGTGCTAGCTATGATCTGTGGATTGCTGTGCTTTCAATGCGATGTAGAGTGCGGCCACACCAACATGACATCCATAAGTGAAAGAATATTTAGCCGATAGGAGAACTCAAACTTGCAAGCTGTTAATATCGTTATCCAAAAACTACAGGAGGGGTTAATTGCAAGCTCATGCCTTGTTTTTAGCTAGCAAATGCTGTGAGTATTTGCTAGCTACTTCGGAAGCTATATTTTCTATGGCAGATTTAACATTTTAGTCAACATAGCTGTAAGGCCACATTAAAAAATTGGCTCTGTGTGCTCTGAGCCAGCACTGGTTTGGCCTAGTTCTTAAGGTGCATTCCCCGACCAAGGTCTGGCCGAGGTCGTGCACTCGAGCCCTGTGGCAGATGTGAAGCGCCTGAATACAGATTAAGTTCTCTTAGGGTGCTACACAAATGAATTATTATTTAAATTATACGAGCACCTCACTGCCTGTGGACTCACTTTGCTGAGTCATATTAGTTCCGTCAAGGAAAACAACGCTGCACCATCTTGCCATGCTCGATGCAAGTGTGCCATCTTGTGGTGTGCCGGACTTCCTTGCTTTAATTAGTAGAGATTAGGTTTGTATGTTGCCAGCAAAGCAAAGCTGCCGATGCTTGGCACGAAGACCTTGTAGAGCAGTGACATCTACATCGTTGCTCCTACTATCAAAGATGGTAATTGCATCTCCTAAGCACTCCAAACTTCTGCATTAGAGACACAAGGACACACTGAGCTTGGCGCTGAAGCACCCAGTTCTCAAATCCATCATGAGAATACAGGTTCCTTTAACCTTGCAGTTGCACATCTGCTGCAGTGCCAGTTGCCAAAGTCGAGTACTTGTCCAAGTGCGCAAAGTCGTGTCTGGCTGGCGGTCGCCTGATTCTGCAGTTCCGGCAACCCAAGGGAGTCCTGGGCCCATTGCCTAAGCTTCTAGTGTGGATCTGCATCTCGATGCTTGCATTATTGCAGCCACTGCTCATTTGTGAACTCTGTACTCTGCGTGCAGGGAGCCGGAGAGAGATGAAATGAAATGGGTCTGCTTGTAGCATATCCGGGCATTGGAGTGTCCTGCCTCTCTAAACATGTTTGTGTATGAGCATGCTCTCTCCACATGCATAGATAGTCGACCGACGAAAGCCATGCACACAGAGATGTTCTAGTGTATGCCGTGCCATGCTGTCTTCGATATGCGCTGGCCAATTGTGACCTTGCTGACCTTTGCATCGGCTTGTTGTAGGTGTGGCTCTCACAGATGGGTCCTCGGGTTGCCGCTTTTAGCGTTGGCAAACACTGCCAGTTACTTTATCCAGGATGTGGCATGTTGGGTCTCAACAGCACCACCTACCAGTCGCAACATGCAGACAGTCTTTCTTGCTGCTTGCTCGATTCTTCTGGCACCATGTTCCTGCCGGACGTGCCGTTCCACCTGGCGCTGAGGTATGCCGAAATCAATCATGTATCCGAGCAGCATTTCGTGTCCTGCATGCTGGCCGTGGCATCGTTAGCATGTCCGCCGCCTCACTAGTGTGGTTGCCCGAGATTTGTCGTCGTTTGCAGTGATGCCAACAGTCGTCGAGCTCACGACCAGCACATCCTGCGACAGCTGCAGTCGACACTAAAGCGCCTCTCGCCGGCCCAGCCGTCGGCAGCTGACCGGCGTGCCGGCGAAGCGGCAGACGCTACTGCTACCGCTACAGCAGTGGCAAAGCAGGAATCTTGTGGAGATGCAGCCGCCGACGTGGCGCAGCTGAGCGGCACACTGGACAGCCTCAAGCTGGCCTCGAGCAAGCAGCAGGTATTGTGGCAGAAGCTGTCGGGCCACTGCTACTGCTGAAGCGATGCCCTCTCCTCCCGAAGCCTTACGGGCGCCTGTGTCCGTGTCAGATTCTTGGCAGAGCATATGGCAGAGCATCGACGGGCAATGTCGGACCGGCCAAGTCCTGCTGCTGAAGGTGCACTCATGCACTTGCTCCCCTTGGTCGTATTACTTCGAGGCCATTGCCTGTAACAGAGAGGGTGGAGGAACAAGTGTTCTTTCTTTATTAAATTGGTCATCACCGGCCTGCTGGCTACTTGAAGTTGCCACGAGTGCGATCGTTTGAGCCGAATATATGCGCATGCCTCAGGTTTCTCGATGGTTAGCACTGCTGCAGAATAAATGGTTCCAGAGAAGACACGAATTTTACACTGAAGAAAGCCCGTCGTAGAACCTAGTTGTGCATCGGTTTAAACTAGCACTTGATCGCATAGGCAAAATCTGTGCCAGCCTAGCCGGTATCTCTATGTAAGCCTTGCAGCATGCTCACATTGCCATCTATCCTCTGCCTTAGCTTTTGCTGTCTAGTCAGAAAGTTATGGTATATTACGTGCAGCTTGTTTCGTTTGTTCGTGGTGAATCGGCTTGCTGCCGACTGACTGCTACGCTCTGTGCTTTTATCTGCAGGCAATAGAAGCCATCATCCAGGCAGACTGCCTTTCTTTGCATAGTTTTAAGGACATTTTGAATCAATACGAGCTACCATCAAAGGCAGCTACACTGACGGACCACAATCCCGTCAAGGGGAAAGCAGACTATCGCCGGCAAGGTACTTCTAGCCGGTAGCGACGTGTGTCCCGTGTAGTGATTGTGTGCCCCTGTATGGAGTCAGCCACTCAGCAACTCATCATGATGGCTGGACTTCTAGCGGATTGTTGCTTTTTTTGTGCCAATGACCAGTGCCTGTATCAGCCCATCACTATCTTTCTAGATTCAGTGGATTTGGAGGCTCGCTTACTTGCCGACTTCTGCCACTCACAGCTTACCTTGCTGGCCTGTTACGAGGGCCTCCTTGACAAGCATCAGGGCACACAGCCATTGTCTGCCACGTCTGCCTGTTCTTCCGAGGTAACTGATTACAGCCGACTTATTTAGGTATTGCTTGAAGTGATCTTGACATAAATGGATTCATTACATTCGTGCTTCACTCGATCTGATATCGTGCAATTCTTGGTTATACTGTTTATTGCAATACTGTGGTCACTCATTTTCCTGAATACTGTATCTGGTATCTGATATATATATGTGTATATATATATATATATATATTATATATATATATATATATGATATATATATATATATATATATCATATATATATATATATATATATATATCATATATATATATATATGATAATATATATATATATATATATATATATATATATATATATATATATATATGTGTGTGTGTGTGTGTGTATATATATATATATAAATGAAGTCGGCAAGTAAGCGAGCCTCCAAATCCACTGAATCTAGAAAGATAGTGATGGGCTGATACAGGTACTGGTCATTGGCACAAAAAAAAGCAACAATCCGCTAGAAGTCCAGCCATCATGATGAGTTGCTGAGTGGCTGACTCCATACAGGGGCACACAATATATATGGTTAATATATCATGTAAAGATCGAGAGGTTTCAGTAAAAGCTCAACCTGCTACCCATAGTCGTTTGATGAGTAGATAGATACTCTAGCAATTTTAACTCCGAATTATATTTTTGTAGAACTCGCATTACCATGTCCCCAGACAGATTACATTTCACCTGAATTAACTTGTAATAACCAAATTCTAACCACAATATTTGTCGTGGTATATTTTGTGTAGGCATTCCATAATTGTCCCAATGTATGCAGTAAGTATAATCATGAGCACAATGTCGTGCCTCCTGTAGGGTGAATATCACAGCAGTAAAGTATCTTTCTTCCTAGTGCTGGCACACAAAGCATTGGCTTCATAAGGGCAACTTTCTGGATCATACAATTTGCAATTCAGGGAAACATGGCACATTTGCTTTCGTCCTTGGCCCCTGGCATCGGTATGCTATGGTTGCCAGTGCCAGATCCAACCATAGGCTCTCTGGCAACTGCAGGCGGACGTTATTCCTGCTAATAATCATTCTTAGCACCGACATCTGCTTCCATGGTATAATCAGACGTATTAAATACAGTACTGTTGGGGCTGGTATGACATCCACGGCCCTATGCATGGCAAAAGGCCTATTGTAAAGTGATGACACAATGAAGTGTAGGCATTCCTGGCTTGCAAGCTGGTGAGGGAAACTGGAATGGAATTGTAATTGCAGAAAGTGGCCAAGGCCCTTGTTGTCCCAAGCCCCAATTACCTTTAGATGCATCACAGTGGTTAATAATTATTCTTCAAAAACTTTATTCATAATCAGTCTGCTGATGCTGATAGTCAATGACATTAACTTGATGATTATAAAAGGCCAACTGTTTGAGAGTTTCATAATTCATACAGTTTAAAGACGTGATTTGGCTTGAGCTGTTTGCTTTTGCTCACGGCTCGAATAATCGGAGTGTGTAGGTGGCTCAGATTAGCATTATTTTACCTGCCCCTTGCACTCTTCATTTGGACTCTATTGAGCAAAGGAGTCGTGTAGGTCAGTCATATTTGTCCAATTATATAGTGTCCAACACACTTACCAAGTAATTTAGAAGATTGTTGTAGCTCGGGTTAGTTAGTAGCTCAGTCATTTATGCCAACTAAAAAATCTTGAGTTTTTCTTATATCGGATTCTCCTCAAGCTTATGGGAGTATATTGGATGATGGTGGTGGTGGTGGTGGTGGTGGTGGTGGTGGTGGTGGTGGTGGTGGTGGTGGTGGTGGTGGTGGTGGTGGTGGTGGTGGTGGTGGTGGTGGTTATGGTGGTTATGGTGGTTATGGTGGTCACTATGACTATAGTGAGTTTCGATCGATGTGCTACTGTCTGCCATCGACAATGTTGCTTGTCTTGTAGCAGGTCCGCCAGCCTCTGTTGCCACTGACGGATGCTGAGCATAGCTTAGATGCTGCCGACAGATTCAGAGCTGTGGCACGGGCACGCAAACGAGTCCAGTTTATGCGACAGCAGACCATGCCATTCACACGGTTTACCAAGTGCTTCCAGACTTCACAAGCTGGCAAAATTTTGCCGGCCAAGGAATGGAGTCCAGAGGATTATGCTGACCTTGGTAGGTAGGCATTCCGGACTTATTGTAGTCTGGCAGTTGTGCCGATGGTTCAACTGTGTGTGTGTGTGTGTGTGTGTGTGTGTGTGTGTGTGTGTGTGTGTGTGTGTGTGTGTGTGTGTGTGTGTGTGTGTGTGTGTGTGTGTGTGTGTGTACGCATGCCTGCGCTCGCGATGGCTTGTAGCTTGCCCTATCTGTTTGTAACCCGTACTTATGGTGTAGATGTGTAGAGGCACAGCATGACCAAGTGAGAGTGCAAGTTGAAATGATGGATATCTACAACTGATTGACAAAGAAATACCCCCTCGCATTGGCTGCTCCAATTACCCGCATTGCCATATACACATGTACTGTATATGCTGCTGCGTGTGGTTCGTCGGAGTTCTCCTCGGTCGGCGTTTGTCCTGTCTTGGCTTTTCAGGTTACATGCTGTTCCTGCCACTGCATTAAAGGAGTCCGTGTGCAAGCTGCGAACGCCTCTGTCCTTTGACTGAGGTGCTCACTTTAGGTGTAATGCAATGGACTGGCCATGCATCTGGGCTTTAACTTGTTCCCTGCGAACCATGCTTTGCCTCAATTTTGGCCGGCCATCATACCCATAGCGAGAATTGCTTTGCATCTGTGGTCAAGTTGTGCATTGCTGTTCCGGATTGCTGTACCTTTTTGATCTTGTGTTCGCTCCCGCCACCCTAGGCTTCTCTCTCATTGGATCGTCTGCTTCTATCTACTAGTGTCTAGGCCAGTACCTTCGTTGGTCTAGGGTTGCGTTGATTTTCTGGACCACTTGAGAAATGCAGGATGCATGCTGCTAGTCGTCGATTGTTACTTCTTCCGTGGAGATGGCCCGATCCGTTGAGGATACAGAATCTGTTGAGGCTACATTTGTGCAGTTCTCGGCCTGAGTCTTTGATGTGGGCTGGCTGATAGGAACATGTGGTTGTACGCAAAGCCTAATGAAAGCCATACTGCCATCGTTATAACCATGAATGCGGCTCACCCCTCCCTCCGCCATTGTGCCTTGCCAGCAGTCTCAGCAGTCATGCTGCTCTACAAGTCTGCCACTGCAAACCCCTGTTCTTTTCTGATGTGTTGAAGGCTTCGTACTGTGAGGCTTATGGAGTGTATGTCCATTCTATTGTTGCAACCATAATCTCTGAAGACTACCCACCGAGCTGCCGAGCATGTGACCCGCTGATCTGGCCTACTCCTCTAAATGGTACAAATTCATTATAAAAACCGTATCCAAAATAGTTTTGCTTTGCAATAAGGTCAGAGGCAGTTGCTTTCCAGGTGGATTTGTCGTGTTTTTAATGCTGCTGAAATGTGTTCCTTTGCAAATAGCTCGAAAGGGTACAGAAAACTCGGTATATATGGGTCGATACAACGTGGTGGTAGTGGGCGTAGCTAGCACCAACGTTATTGCAGTGCATGCAGATGTGACTATGCGCAGCCATTTTTTTCAGTCGTACGCATATACTCACACATAGGCACACACACACATGAAAGAAAGAGAGTAGGAGGAGCGAGAGGTGTGTGTGTGTGAGAGAGAGAGATGACGAGAGTTTAGTACCTAGTTTGTCTAGTACTCTTCCGAAGGAAAATATTGAAAAGTGAAAGAGAGAGCAAGAGAGAGAGAGAGAGAGAGAGAGAGAAGGCACGAGTATGTATGCTTGCTTTTTATGTTTACACATAGTTATAGAAGATTTAAGTGCAAAAAGAGGAGTTGCAAACGAAAGCTTGGCTATTTGGCTGGGCCCGTGGTCCATATTCCGGATGTAGAAGCTGCCTTCGAGTGTCGAAGCGCTAAAAGTTCTGCGTCTTACACATTTACACGAGTACCTGATTATCAGAGAGAGCTTTTGCAAGACTTTGTGCTCTTCTTTTATCCATCATTCTGGGAGCACGCCCAGGGATACCGGTCGGGCATGTTTTCAAGTTCAGAAGCAAATTGGCTGGCTCTGCTGTAAATAGCTTGAGCTAGCAAAAAACAACCCACTGCCGACGAGGTAACGCTAGAATTGTACATGAGCGTTTTTATCGCCTGTACTGGCTCTTTGCTCAGCATAGCCTGCCAGGACGAAAGGGTGTCAATGCAATTGCATGAGGACCGAAACTTTTGGTTTTCCTAGACAAAGGGAGTAAGCAGAGGGAAAATGACGAGAGTTGATCGAGAACGGGTCCAGAAGACAGAGCCGTGCGTAAACGAGAAAAGAAGCTTGCCTGAGTAGGAGGAGCGAGAATTGCTAAGGTCGGTAACGTTTTGAAACTCCGATGCGACCCCTGAAGCCACATTCGGCCGGGACACAGAGTGGAACGCTACCGAAACTTCAAATAAATAAGGACAACAGCGGAGAGGGTTTACCGGTAGGAAAGAGTCGTTGTAAGTGGCAACATGCAGCCAACGACTTCTTAGGTCACACACCAGCACCAGGCAAAACAAGGGTACTCGTCCGAAAAGCGGTGAACATTCTGTCGTTAGTTGCTTGCGTGGACCCTCTTGAAGGCGAGATCGTATCGAGTGCCTCGACAATTTGGCTAGTGTCGAGTAAAGTGTGGAGTTGTAAATTCCAAGGAAATAGCAGTCTTTTTTTGACAGCTTCCCAAGTTCCACACAGGGACTGGATGATAATGAAGGATTTTCTCCTCTATAGAAAGTAGGACGATGCCGGTTCCTCCTACGAGAAACCTGCCATTATATCAAACCCAAGGGCTAGGAAAGACGAGCCTCTACCCAGCTGTCATCTACCGTCGGAAAGAACAGCTGACCGACTTTTTGATGCCATCTGCTAAGAGTTTCTTTTATATATAAAGCTTCCGGATATATTTCTGCCTTGGGAAATGGATTTGTGAGCCTCTAGCAATGTGTAACATCATGTAATCGGAAATTATATATTGGGATCAATTAAGATCATTAATGACACTGCTGAACGTGTGGTGTGTGAGCGTGTCTGCACATGTATGTGAGGTACGTGTGTGCAGCACTTATCACTGGTTGCCTCAAAAAATTGCGGTCTTTTTTAAAGCCACCGACATGGCAACTTTTTTACCTCGATGCAGGAAGTACTCGGACTTCTTTAAAAAAAAATCTGTGCATGTTAGCCTGATTTATTAAATGGAACTATGTGATGGATTTTGTGTTTGGAATTTTAAACTTATCGCTAGAAGCACCCCAATGTGGTGCACTAACACACCATGGCGTGATCGAGAGCAGCTTAAATGCAATGCATCACCCAGCTTGCCAGCTAGCTCATAGGGCCCAGCTGGGCTGTTACCCAAGCTAGACAGGCAAACAAACTTGATGGCCAGCAGCCAGTTTTGCCACGTGTGCATATTGTGGCAGCTGTACCAAGACCAGGCTTCCT
Organism: Cristatella mucedo; assembly: GCA_009760855.2. Lineage (NCBI taxonomy): Eukaryota > Metazoa > Bryozoa > Phylactolaemata > Cristatellidae > Cristatella > Cristatella mucedo. The sequence goes on along the minus strand of WPIO01000228.1, from coordinate 152,149 downwards.
TAATTCGGCTTTTTTTGGTTGCCCTGTGTGTTCGTAGCGAGTTATTCTCATCTGACATATATGAAAATGCAATGAATTTACATCTCTTTATAGGCATGCTCGTTCTGAAGCCATTCATGACTGGTCTGACGACATCGGCTAGTCTGCGAGCTGTTGCTACAGGTCTTGGCCTCGTGGACTCTGCAGAAGTGCTGCTAGTAAGTGCAGAGAGATTCACCGAGAGACTATTTCTAGCTCAAGGTCCCACGCATGCACCCGAACATATGCACATGCTTTTGCTCCCTCTTTCTCTCTCACCTTGTTTCTGTCTATATCTCTGTTTTCTGCTTGTTATGCTCATTCATGTCACTCTGTGTGTGTGTGTGTGTGTGTGTGTGTGTGTGTGTGTGTGTGTGTGTGTGTGTGTGTGTGTGTGTGTGTCTCTCTCTCTCTCTCTCTCTCTCTCTCTCTCTCTCTCTCTCTCTCTCTCTCTCTCTCTCTCTCTCTCTCTCTCTCTCCTTTGCATCTCCATTTGTATTTTGTATCTATTTGTCTACCCGCCTGTTTTCTTGTGACTTCTCTTTTGCTCTCTTTCATCTCTCTGTCTGCCTTTGCTTATTCATTTGTATAGTGCCCTAAGAGAGCTTGATCGCAATCCACATGCTTTACATATGTCACTGCTCTTGAGCCCACGACCTTAGTCGTTCAAGGCAAGTACCTTACCCCTGGGCTAAACCGGGGCATGAGCTCTCCCTCCTCTTATTACGTTGCTGGCCTCTCGGTATTGGTCAGCAACTTTCATTGTGCTGTTTCCCTTTCATTGCGATAATCGTGCCATCGTGTTCGGTATGCAGCAACTTTGTCAAGCAGCAGCAGACTGCCACTATACCGTTTATGTCGTATGAAAGCTGATGTATCAGTTTTTATTTGTTTTCAACCTTGATTTTATTCAGTAGAATCATACCTGCCAGCGCTAACTTGGGCAAGTGTCCCTTGGGAAAACGCTTGAGTTTCGTTCTTTTTCAGAATATGCTCTTGAGCTACTGCTTCCATGCAGACGATCCTGTCAGCCGAGCTGACGTCACGAACCTTCGAGACATTCTCGAAGTTATTTATGACCTGTCAGCATCCGTGATTGCAGAAGAACTGCCAGAGCAGTACCGACATCCTGCAACGCCAGCAGAAGCCGTGTCACCAATGTGGTCCCAGATGCGAGACGCGTGCGAAAGTGCTTTAAACTACGCAGCCGCCCTGCAGGTGGCCGTTGCATCGCGCTCGGTGTGCGTGTCCTGTGCAGCAGGTCATCGCCGTAGCAACTCGACTGGTGATGGACGCACACCTGCTCCAAATGAAGTGAGCAAGCTAGGCGCATGCCGCTTTCCCTGCTTCCTTTTGCTGCACATGCAAAATGCCTAGAAAAATAGAGTTGCTTCTCTTAGGGTGCTGTGTGTGTGTATTTTTTTTATCATAGTTACTATTACTTCTATTGCGCTATTAGTGCCACTTGCCGAGCCATCTGCAGTGCCGTGTTCCTGTTATGAACACTTGCAGGCATCGGCAGCAGCAGCTGGAGGGGCAGCAACAGCGACAGACAGCAGCTTGTCGAGCGATGTGTGCAGCGACTGGGAGCACCTGACCATGGACGTAGCGCTGTGGAACGCCTGCATCAAGCGACTCGAAGACCTTGCCCTGCTGAACGAGGTGCTTCTGTGGCGACCGAACCGGGGCGAGCACACCAACTTTGATCACTCCGCCGTCGCCGTGACCCCGGTCAGCGTGCAAGAGGTGCGCAGAGGCAATAAAGGTTGGTGGCCCGGCCAGCAGGCCGTCGCATTGCCATGCTCGGCACAGTTGCAAGCGCCTTGGCAATGCATTTGCCATTCTTTAGCCGTACCCAACGGAAACGAGTTCTTGCTTAGAGTTGACTCGTCGTTCTGTGTCTGTTGCCATCGCTTTGTACCGGGATACCACATCGCAATGTGTGCGCCGTTGCTGTGGCGCTGACGTATGCACGGCTGCTGGTCTTGCGCACTCGCGGCTGCCGCAGCTGCCGTCTGTGGCTCGCAGCAATGCAGCATTTTCATTCGCTTGCACTTCGCTCAGGTGTCATTGCCGAGCTCATAGGACAGTGGTGCGTCTCAAATAGACTCGAACCGGCCGACTTCAAGGCATACGATGGCGCCGCCACGGCCACGGGCGCCGGTATGTGGGCGTTTTTTCATTGTGTCGAGCGAGGCTGACGCTGGCGTTTAGCATACTGTGCTGCTGCTGCAGCAGGGGAGCAGTTACAGCGATTGGCCTTTGAGATTAATTTTCTTGTCTATATCGCTAGATTAATTTTCTTGTCTATATCGCTCGGATTTATTTGCAGCCGCTCTGGTGGCGTTGAAAGCTTCCTTTCCTCGCAGCCTCTCGTCCGACATCTTGCATGCCAACTGCTCGTGGGAGTACGCCGCTCTGTGGGCCAAGGACACGGAAGCGCTGACCAATCTGAAGATGGCGCTAGCTTTTCTGCGCTCGCTGCAAAACGCCGTGTGCCAGCACGGTAAGTGGCACGGTGCGGTCAGTTTCTCTTCCCGGTAGCTTATCAACTTAGCCACGTCTTCCTGTTTCGCTTGGGCATTGTTGGATGTGCGTCCTCCGCTGCCTGTCGCGCGCATCTTTCATGGCTTGATCTCTGCCGTGCCCGGTCATGTCTGCTCTCTGTCGTGCTGTGGCTGCTGCTAAAGAGCCTTCAAGGGCTCAAGAGCCTCGGTGCTCAAGTCCGACAGGAAATGGCGTGCAGTTTATTTTAGTGTGAGCACGCTGTTGCAGTTTTGGCAATGCTGCTGCTAATGGTTCCCAAAGCCGACAAAACGACGCTCGGCCAGCTCGATTAGCATGCTAGCAAACGTGCTTTTGTCCTGGTGTCCCGTTAAAAAAAAAGTGGGACGCGGGGCTGGATCGGCGTCCCGTCCTTATATGGCAGTGGACGAATGGATTCCTCGTGGCGCCTCACTTTCGACAAAAACGAAGGATATTGTTGTATCGTTCGCCTTGTTAGCCGAATTCGGGCCTCTTGTGCAGGGGAGGGGTGCGGGGAGCCGGTACCGAGTGTGGACTTCACTGTTCGTTAAGCTGAGGAACAGCTCTGCCGGTCGTATGCTGCAAACCGTCAGACTGCCGGCTCTAAGGTCCTGGCTTTGCCTCGCCGTCCACCGATTACGCTGCAATCATAGCTTCATCACTCACCAACTGACGTTGGCCAAGTGAAGGCTCCACACCACTCATTCTTAGGATGCCGACCAGCCATCGTGCCGCATTTGCTTGTCCAGAAGGCTCGTCGTCTGCAGCAACATCCGGCAAATGCTTGAACCACAGAGCCCTTTTGAATCTTCAGTGTCTGTTGCATCCCTTCAGCCGGGCTGGCCCGGGGATCCTCCTTTTATATATAATTCATTTGTGTGGCGCCCCAAGAGAACTTAATCTCTATTCAGGCGCTTCACATATGCCTCGGGACTCGAGCCCACGACCTCAGCCAGGCCTTGGTCGGGGCGAGCACCTTAACCGCTAGACCAAACCAGCTCAGCTACTTTTCGTGCATCCAGTGCCAGTGATTTCCCAAGCAGCCGCTTTTCCGCTAGCTTCCTACAACAGCAAAATACCCACCGAGCCGCTGCCCAGTGAGCCTCGCAGGCGCGCCCTCGCTTGGGCTTCTGCTCATATTTTCTATAGACAAAAATAGCGAGCAACATCATCTGCGGCCATTTCCCGGTGTGAATGCACTTCTTTTTAGTGCCGTCAGTCACGCGGTTTCAGCTGCAGATGCCAGTCTAGCACCGGTCGGGCCGGGCTTCTGCCCTGGGCTTTTCCGCCGACGGCTGCACGGCCGGCCTCCCGGACATTCGAGAGTGCTGCTTGTCTCGTAACAACTGCCGCCGCCCGTGTCTGGTCTTGGCCGAGTTTGTAGTTGTAGCCGTAGCGGCAAGAGCAGCGTATTTTCCAGGCATTTGTGTGCTGATGTGGACGGTCTTCTTTGAGAAGAAGCTTGCCGCAATGTCGGCTCTCATGGAAAAAGTGGGAAAGTCGCCCAAGGATCGACTATGCAAAAAGGTAGTGCCTTGCTCGGCGCATGCCGTCGTCGAAAGCAGCAGCAGCATGCGCCCTTCCTGCTGCTTCCTGTTGAACACAGCTGGCGGTGCAGGCAGGATGCCAGCACATTCTTTCTCCACACTAAAGACTGTGATCGTGTTCAGGCACTGTGATCTAGTTTTCGGCAGCTTCCCACCTCGCTACTTGCTGTCCACAGCCTGTCGGTGGGTGATTGGGTCTCTTTCATATCGACGATATGAGCGATGTTTGCACCGTGTAGACAATGATGATCCTTGCAGTTGAGCATTATACCCCCTGTCATATGTCAGTTGGCACTTTTAGGAAATAGGCATGGATACAGCATCAGCAACCGAGTTTGTGGGCCTAGCATGTGAATTCTTCAGCATTTTTATGCAGGTCAGTCAGTTTAGCGAGGTAGAAGCCATTGTATTGGCACTGAGTATTATGCTATCTAGGCTTACTGGGCGCATGCATGTGCATGCTTGTGGGCATGCTTGTGTATGAATGCGTGTCTGCGCAATTGTGTTTGCGAGCATGTAATTTAATTGAGAGAGAGAGGAGAGAGAGAGAGGTTGGCTGTCTTCGATAGTTTATTAATTACCTTTCGTACGTAAGGAGAGCTGTGTTTTGGCTAACGATCAGATGATCTGCTTCCAGGCAAACTGTGACTTTGGCGAGCATCCAGCACTGCTGTCTGAGGAGGCGTGGGATGCTGAGAGCTGCTCTTCACGGTCCCTAATTGACATGGCCTCACGGTCGAAAGAAACCAACTATTTGCTGTTGAGACTTCATTACGTGCTCCTCGTGTGCATGCATGCCGTATTGACGTTCGGTCTCAAGTCGGTGAGGCCATTGTCACTCTTTGACCAAAACGTAAGTATTGTGTGTGGTGTGTGTGCACGAGATTGCTGACTCTTACTGTAGTTGGTATCGCATCTTCATCCTGCTCTAATGCCTAGACTGTGGAACTCGCTTCCACGATTCTTACGCAACGGCAACTACTCTCCTGCATCTGACTATGGCATATCCTTTCCAGCGGTCCTGAGCTGCTACTTCCATGCTGCTCACTACCACTGTCCGTCGGTCAGTTGCCTTCCTCTTAAATCGAAGCTCGTTGCTTCTTAGCTTTATCTCACTCAGGCTTCTACCCTGCATTCTTTTTTTGGCATTTGTGTAGTTGGCAAACTGAGCGGCATTTTGTCTTGCTAGATAGATGCAGCTGTGCATTCACGCAATCGTGCTCACAATAGCCGGTTCTGTTTACTAGCCTCAGTGTACCTCGGGCCATTGCTTCATCACAGCCCCTGCCATGAGCGATTGTGCAGGTACACACAAGAGCACATTTCGTGTAAGTGTGCATCTGCTTGCATGGGATGTACCCCACTTTGTGCGTTCACTGAGCCGATTCACGTAGATACGAGCACGAGGACCTAGTGGGTATGGTAATGGAGAGTCTCCTATAGCACACTCAAAGCCTAAGCGGCTTTTGGTATGCATGCAGTAGCTAACAGATTCCACCTTACACAGCTGAGAGAAAGTGAGCTGAGCATAGCTGAGTTAGAAAAGCAATCGAGGAAGTGGGTAGCATGGAAGTTGCAGCAGCGCATGGTGGCTGGAAAAGGGAGCCGTAGTCGGCTGCAGGAGTGAAGATTCCTTTTGCTGGGATTGTGGTAGTGAGTTTCAAAGTCTAGGACAGTGGTTCTCAACCTTCCTAATGCCACGACCCTTTAATACAGTTCCTCGTGTTGTAGCGACCCCCAACCATAAAACTTTTGTGTGAAATTATATTCGAAATGTGGCAATGCGTGTTTTCCGATGGTCTTAGACGACCCCTGTGAAAGGGTCGTTCGATTCCCAAAGGGGTCGTGACCCACACCTTGAGAAAAGCCGATCTAGGACCTCCAGTGCAACAGCTTCTGTTGCCAACGGTCTTTAGGCTTAGGAATGGAACAGCTACTTTGTTGTCCGTAGAGGACCTGAGGCCACAAGAAGACTGAAACTGGTGCCGCAGTTCAGCTAGGTTTGAAGGAGCCAGGCCATGGCAAGCCTTGTGGTGCCAGCAGAAGATGAATCAAATTACCTTTTGTGTTAGATCGCCACTTTTTTTTGTACCGTGAGCTCCTCGTGATTTAAGAAGCACTGCCTATTGCTGCCTGTGATTCACTTAGCTTTCTCTCTTCTTAACAGGCAAGGAATGCATTTTTCCTTGACCTTCATTCTCACCCTTACTTCACTACTCAAGTGAAAGATGGTGACCTCATGAGATTGCGCCAAGCTTTCGTTGCACAATTGCTGTCCAACGTCGCCTGCTCCTTGCCGATTTGTACAAACTCGGCTAGTCAAGACCGGCATACACGACTGCCACTGCTAGATGATGTCACCAGCCCATCTGCAGATCTCCTTCGGTGGCCTTCACTGCTGGTTGACATTGCCAGCGATCTGAACGTAAAGCCCGATGCCGTCAGGGCCGTCTATGTACGAGAGCTGTATTCTGCAGGACATGATGAGCTAGCAGAAGAGGTAGGCAGGTGTGCTTTGATACGTCCTGGTTGTTGCTATGGCATGACTTTCTAACCACTTTCTGAGTGATAATGTCGTTTGACTGTGCATGTGGGTAGATGCATGTTTTTAAGCACCACCTCTGCAGAGCCGAACCCGTAATCGTATCAGCAGACATGGTAGCTCAGAGGAATATGATGGCATAACCCTCTCTGTCTCTCTCTCTCTCTTTCTCTCTCTCTCTCTCTGTCTCTCTGTCTCTCTCTCTCTCTCTCTCTCTCTCTCTCTCTCTCTCTCTCTCTCTCTCTCTCTCTCTCTCTCTCTCTCTCTCTCTCTCTCGATTGTGGGGAAACTGAGCTGGCCCTGTACTGCATTGTATAAAGACTGGCCCTACGCTGCATTTAATAAAGACTGGCCCTGCCCAGCATTGGATAACGACTGACCCTGTGCTGCATTTAATAAAGACTGGCCCTGCACTGCATTGAATGAAGACTGAGCCTGTGCTGCGCTGGACAAAGACGCCAGATGAATGTTCGTGCGCTTCATTATGCAATGGAGCAACGGAGCTCAGTTGGCTGAGGTTCGAAATGTGGCTGGGTTAATTTAGCCGTGCAATTTTCAGGCAGGGCAGGCACTTGCTTAACACTAATTTCAGGCGAGGTGGATGCTTCTCTTGTCTTTGAGACTGGCGCGGCACACCTCCCCTGCAGCCAAGCAGATGAAACCCTCATATTTTGCCACTCCCAATTAACGTTTGCCGGGTTTGTTTTTCCCGTACACGCATAACATGCAGCCATAGCCGAAACTAAGTAAATGGCATTTGCCACGTCGAGGTGCCTGTTTGCCACATTTAGGCACGATTGGTGCCAGGTTTATAGTACACCCAGCGTAACTGGTATTGGTTTCCGACTGCTGTCGAAAAAGAAGAGTAAGTCAAGCCGATAGATAGCGGGTCTCGAAAGAAAGCCGACGAATTTGTGCAGTGCTTAAAGGCGCCGCATCCAGTGGAAACGCATGCAAGAGTCTCGTGCGACACTGTCTTGCAAACTCTCCTCTAAAATACCCGGGAAGCTGTGAACCCACATCATCATGCTCCTCTCCTTCCCTGGAAGTAGCTGCTGCTGCTGCCGCTCCTGCCTTCCCAGCCGCGCTTATTGCTGCCAGTGGGCTGCAAAGAGCTGTGCCTAAAGTGTGCTCGATTCTGTCATCGCCATTCCTCTCCTCCGGTTGCCAGGTGCTGCTGACCGTTAACGATAGGCGCGACCTGTCGCTTGAGCTGCTGACCATAGCGGGCAGCCGCGTGGCGCAGCACCTTGGCGCGTGCGGCGCCGAGAGGGCGGCAGTGGTCACCAGCAAAATGTCGCCGGCACTCACGTCGTGGCTTCGATCTGTGGTACGTCAGCCGAAGCGCCTCGCCGCTCACCCCCTCCCCCCGTTGGCGCTGGTGCGTTCCTGTGCGGCTGCAGCAGACTGGGAACTGAAAGCTGACGGTTGTCAGGTTGGACCGATGAGCCTCTTCCATTGCCAGCTCGCCTCTCGGTCGTACCCCATGCGGTCGCCCCGGTAGCGGCCAGAGGATCAGCAAGCCAATCTGCAGCCATCTGGCCCAGCATCGACCGCTGGTCCACCCGACCGCATTGCTATCCGCTTGTGGTCATGCAATGCCACTCGCCTAAAGAATGTGCCAGCTGCTGAGAGCCCTGCAGTTTTGCAGATACACCCTTAAGCGCGGTGCTGTGCAGCATGCAATTCTCATTGGAGCATCACACTGCCGATTTACTGTAGATAGCCATGAACACGCAGCTGCAGGGCCAGCTGTTCCTCACGACGGCACCGCCGATTCGGTCTACTGCTGTGCTCTATCGCCCCATCCCCTCCCTATTGGGCTCGAGCAGCGTGTGGCACCAGCGAGGGGGGCACTTGTAGGGCGTTCTGGCTGCGCACATGCTCTCTGGCAAGGTCCGATGCAGCATAGCATTTCGCCCGATTTGTTCTCTCACGCAGGCAGCTACACGTGCAGTTGCCGCTCGTCGTCGCAGCAGCAACAGCAGCAGTAGCGGGGAAGTGCAGAAGGCTGACGAACTGCAGCTGCAGCAGCAGCAGCGAGAGCACGACATGCCGCTGCTGAGCACGGTCAAGCTGCTTAGCCACGTCGTGCGCTCACTGCCCGAGGAGCACGCCACGTACGGCGTGGCGCTGGAGCTTGCCCAAGCCGGCAAGACTCTGCTGTAGGGCGATCGAGCGACGGCCCGCAGGGGCAGCTGCAGCGCACGGCGGCAGCGCTCGGCATCTTGTCGGCTGCTTGCCTGTCTGGTCCGCGTCATGAAGGGGCCATGAACCTTCGCCGGGCCTGCGCTATGGCGGCACCAGCGCCCAGGCGCAGGTTCGTCGGCCGCCCCACCGAGTCGCCGAAACCTGTGGCGGTTTGCTAGTCTTTGCTGCCCGAGCGGCTCTTGGCTGCACAGTCCGCGGCTGGTTTCTGTGCTGCCGCCGACTGGCAAATCTCGGCAGCTCCATCCTCCAAGTGCTCTTGCGCACGGCTCACCTTGTGATTTTCTCCTGGGCCAGGACGTGGCATCGTTGCCATGGCACAGCTCTCGTGTTGACCACGTCAGCCGCCGTGCGCAACTGCACCATTTGCTGCGTTAGAGTGTCACGATGAAGATGCTAGCCGATTTTATTCTACCAGTACGCTTTTGCGTTCGTCGGCCGGAAGTGGCAACCAATTGTCTGCCGGCCTCTGGCCAGCAGCAATCACCACCGTTGGTAAGTGCACTCGTTGACTTGTTCGGTCATCTCCACTCCCTCTGCCCTCTGAAACACTCAACATGGAAGCCGCATGCACAGCGCCTGCCGAAAATGATCTTCCTGTCGCATCCGGAAATAAAAGGTTGCACTTGAGCAGCTGACTCCAGGGGGCTCTCGAAGCCTCGGTGACTGGGCGTGACCTGCATATCTATTGATCGTCTGAGGCGCGAACTTCTGCTAATGCCACCCAGACCTGCTCTGCTGCCCTGGCATGGACAGCGAAACCCGCCACACTCGAGCAACCTACGCAGCCTGTATCCTGATCATGCTGCAGCCGGATCGTTGCGGCATAGCACCATTGCACGGTGCATGTGCCAAAGACACAATAGGACTGGGCTGAAGAGAAGGAGGAGGCAAGAGCTGCCTGCATTGACAGCTCGACTTGCCTGCGAACGGTCTAGCGCTCTCGCTAGTCATGAGAGCTAATGACTGGCTGATGTTGGATGACCGTGTAGTTAGCATGACACTGCCCGGTTGCTCAAGAATCAGGGTATCCACTGGAAAAATCCGATCTGCATGAGCCTTAGTGTTTCCTGCTTCTTTGCCCCTTTTTCGCATCGTAGATCGATCGAATTACGAGTGCAGCGTTACGCAGGTACCGGTAGTCAGTCTTGGAAGTTTGCTCACTCGGCAGCACTGAGCCTGGTCGCCCCTGGCCGGATATGCCAAACCATTTGACCTCCAACTGTCACTGCTCTGCAGCCAGCCACTCTCCCGAATGGGAGCTGTGCAGGGCACAGCTTCTACAGGCATAGCTCTGCCAGCTGTCATCTCTCAGCAAGCGTTCCCTGCCACTCCTTCGGTAAAATTACGTCAAAAGGTAGTTGGCTGGGGTGAAGGGAAAGCTGACAACAACGATGCATTTTGAGCTGAGACTTAAAGGATCATTAGTCATTGCAGCAGGGCGTTGCAAGTAGTGGCCAAAATCGTAAGTGAGCTTCAGACTTTTTGGTGCATATGAGCTGAAGGCTTGATCACCAAAAGATTTTAGCAAGATGTGTGAGTTGACTGTGCTTCTCAGCTAATTTGGATGGTGTAGTTTATCCCTCTCACCGACTGCTGACTGGCCCCTGTTAACTATGGCAATGTGAGCATTGTATGTAGACGGCTCGGCTGACTGCTCTGCTGTATATGCTTATTGTGTTGCTTTTTCTTTATTTTCTAACCAGCCGCTATTGGTTGCTGTGGACCATGCATCCGTTTTATGAAACTAGGGCATTTAGATTATTCTAGAAGATTGTGGATATTCTATTATTTGGCCTCCAGGCACTTATCCTATAATAAACCATGTATAAATTTTTGTCACGTTGACCAGCTGATGGCTTATATCAATAGTAAGCACTTCAGCTCGCAAGACACCATATGCTGACCAGCTGGTGGTGCGAGAGTACATTGGAGGAGCAAGGTCAGATATGTAGGCTGGTGCAAGTGACTGAAGTGACCTGTAAACCAGAGAGAATCTTGAAATCGATTCAATGCATTGTAGGGAGCCAGTGAAGCTCAGACAGCAGTGGGATGATATGGAAGCTAAGCGGTTGACGACCGACCAGACGAGCTGCTGAGTTTTTCACCAGTTGCAGGCGATTAAGAACGTGGGCCGGGAGTCCGGAATAAAGGGAATTGCAATAATCTAGGTGTGATGTCTCAAATGCATGAGCTAGTTTGGCTTTCATACTCATATCTTGGTAGGCCATGATTTTGACAATGTTCCTTAACTAAAAGTTGGCCGACTCGACAGTGGAGAAAATGCACACATCGAATGACATGTCGCTTTTGAATGGTACGCCTCAATTTGCCCGGCAGCCATCACCAGAATGCATGGGTGACGACATGACTGGCAAAAGCATTGCTGCATTCCGGCTGAGCTCTTGTTAATGGAACACTGCCAGCTTTTCACACAGGAATCAGACCATGAGGCCGGGGTGAATAAGGCGATTGCTGCCAGTTATAAGCCGGCAATGTTCGAAATCCAGTTAAGTATGGACAACATCGCGATCAACGGCCGCAAATTACAGTGGCTTTGTTTCAGCAACATGTGCCTTCAGCACAAGGTCAGCTTTGTATAAAGCTGTGCTTGATGTGGAGTCCTAAAGAGCACCAATTGTATTTAGTCTTAGCACTTTGAATGGGAAAACTGCCAGCCGTAGCCTTACCGAAGTAGCTACGTGTGTCTGTGTGAATGTTGACCGGCTCTTCTTATCGCAATAGCTTAATAATAGGTAGGCGCCTTTTTCTCTCGGAACACATACGAGTGATTGTGGACCGGTCGTGATCTGCTTTTTCGTTTTTTTGGAGAGCCTAGACTGAGATGCAGATGAGCATGCTTTTTAGGATGAGCTTCCTGCGGTCCTCACTTCCTGCTTGCAAAACATACGTAAAAGAAGACCGGTGCCTGAACGTTTGCTACTACGAGCAGTGGGGTTGCAAATAAGGCCGTTTGCACCGAGAGCTGACGATCGGTGGTGGTTGGGATACAGCACGGGTGCTGTCGTGAGGACGGGGCAGGAGAATCAGCTGCACATCGTGTGGCACGCAGCAAGCGAGCTTGAGATCGGCCTGTGTGTTCGCAGGGCAGCAGCGAAGTTTGATTAGCCTTAAGTTGCTGCAGCAGAGTGAGGGCCGTGATAGCCCAGGAGGTAAGGTGCTCGACCGATGATGCGGGTTCGAATCCTGCAGTGGGTGATCCGTTATTGCAAACTGCAAGCGGTGGTGATAGTCATTAAGGCTCTGTGCTGCTATACAATTGAAGCTGTTAAATCGGCTAAAATTTAATTTAACCGTTCGTGCACGGCTGCCGCTGGCCTATCGTGGCTGTAACGGAGTCACCATCATGGATTGGTGGCCAAGTCCAACAAGTCGGGGAAGATGGCAAAATCGGCCTGACACTCCAAGACTGTTCGGTAGCTGTGACATTCGAACAATCAAATAGCAAGCAGTGTGGCCACCCTCTGCCGACAGCCTTGCAAGTCATGGCACCTTGTCGCCATTGCAGCTTCGTAAACAGGCTGCAGCTTTCGTGCTGACGTGAGCACTGCCACCTCTACCACCAGCAAATTGGCTGCTGAGCAGGAAGCTGCGAGAAGCAGATGTTTGAATGAATTCTCGAGGGAAATCCTCGACCTCCTCGCCTTCCCCCTCTACAGGTAAAAGAGCAGGCGCACGACAGGCCAGCCAAGCTGCCTGCAGCTTCAACAGGCCTGGGCAGGAAGGACCGACCCTGCTGGTGAGGGTAGCTTCTAAGTTTTCATGTAGCTTATCTTGACCTTAGCCGGTCCTGTGGCTGCAGGAGTAGCTGCTGTAGGCAAGCTCCAGCAATGCCATGAAATGTATCTCCGTCTGTAACTCCACTAAGCCACAAAGACTATGTGGGTGTTACGCAGGAGAGTTTGTACAGCACACTCACAGTCTAAGCGGGCTTTCGGTACGCATACGGTAGCCAACAGACTTCATTTCACGAAACAAAGAGAAAGTGGGAAGTATTGCAAAGTCAGGTGAGCAGTTGAGGTAGTGAGTAGCATAGAAGTAGCAGTTCAGGACCGCTGAAAAGGATGAGCCATAGTCGGCAGTAGGAGAGTAGTTGTCGTTGCGTAAGAATTGTGGGAACAAGTTCCACAGTCTAGGACCTGCAGAGCTAAAGCTTCTGTCGTCAACGGTCTTTAAGCAGAGGAATGGAACAGCTAATGTATTGCCCATACAGGACCTGAGGGCACTAGGAGGCTGAAACTGGTGCAGCAGTTCAGCTAGATATGGTTGAGCCAAGCCGTGGCGGGCCTTATGGGTCAGCGTAATAACTTTGCTCTGTATTCGCTGATCTACAGCAGCCATCCTAGCTCTTAGCAAAGGAGATACGTGGTCAAACCTCTGGGACTTGAAAACTAGCCTTGAAGCCACATTCATCACCAGCTGCAGTGGCCTAGTTGCTTTCTTTGGTAGCCCAGCCAAAAGGGAATTGCAATAATCAAGCTGAGACAGACCTAAGGAGCTAGTCAAATTTGTTGCAACCCACCATGGAAGACAGCTCCTAATCTAAGGGATCGGACGTGATGGCGAGCTGTAGAAGCAGTCTTCTGAATGAAGCTTTCAAAATTTAGGCAGCTGTCGAAAACACCTAAATTTTGAACATGTGGTAATGGTCGCACAACAGCATTACCTATTAGACGAACAAAGTCTTTTAATCCAGCCACATGCTTAGTGTCCTATGAGCAGCAGTTCGGTTTTATCTTCATTTAATTTCAGGAAGTTTTCCGACATCCAGGATCGAATGTCGGCAAGGCAAGCATTCAGTTTATCAGTTGCTGCAGCAGATTCCGACGGTTTGAATGACGATTACAGCTTAGTATCATCACCATATAAGTGATATCCTATTCCATGAGCCTTAATCACTTTTCCTAGAGGTTGAGTATAAATGGAGAACAGCAAGGGACCGGATACGAACCCTTGAGGGACTCCACAGGTGACCCGTCTTGTATGTGAGACCTGACCCCCACACGACACGCATTGAACATGATCAGACAAGTACGACTTAAACCAAGCCAGTGCCTTGTCTGCCAGACCGATCGTTGAGAGAGGGTCGGTGCTACGAGCTCGTTTCTAGTCCCAAGTTCAACAGCCCTATTTCACTCTCGATGGGCATATCCACTTTTGTCGATGCCTCATATTTTAGGTCAAGACTAGGCCCCTCGAGGCGCACGAATGTGGGGGAAAGCCGACAAGTGCTGTCGATCGTTGATCTCATCAGTATCAGAACAAAAATACATCCAGGTTCATTTTAGGAACATTCCTACATGCAGGTCAGGGGAGACGAAGCGGCAGCACTTTCATCACGGATAGCTGGCATTTGAGAAGCTTAGCTGATTTAACAGCCTCATTTATATATTGAGACAGAAGAGCAGCTATCACCACCTCTTGCAGTGGGCAACAATGGCCCACTGCAGGACTCAATAGAGTTTGCACCTCTTGACGTCCATCGATCGTAGTTTGAAGCTTGTAGTTTGAGACCGACCGAGATCTGGCGATTGCTTCGATGGCAGACGTCAGCCACCGGTTCCTGCGTGGCAGTACACCTGACTCTGCCCTTCCACTCGCTGGGTGTTAATGAATGATAGGGTTAGGTTGTGGATAGTCGCTGTTCAGACATACGCAGTATTTTTCATGTGACTACGGCTAGAGGGTTAGTTATTTTGCTGGAATCCACAGCGGATCTGGAGCGTACCCACCCTGTTCGTACTGTAGAGCCACCAAACCTTTATCGAGACAGAAATGCCCAGGCGTCAGCTTCAAAGTGCACCTTTTCAGGCCAGTGGCCAGGCCACTCTGGTCTCGACAAAGCAAGTCGGACATTATATTTGCTCACCGGGAATTGATTTCTTTAACTAGGGCAGTACGCTGATAGAGACGAGTGCAATGATGACTTTAAAGGCAAAGCACGAAGCACATCCTGCAAAAACTGTTCCACCGGCATGACTCCAACGTTCATATCTTGCAACAGATGCAGCATTAAGAAACGGCATAGTTGCACAGCTAGGCAATGGCCTGAATTATTTACTAAACGATCGTGTCAGGTTACCAGTTAGCATGTTAATCTAAGCTGCTATTTCAAAGAATATTTTTTACTATCAATCGAATAATAAAGAAAACGAAAACCCCCAGCAATACACCATATATATGCATATAAATATATAATGTATATAAATAAAAAACTACATTACGGGTAAAAATGCCAGTTTTACTCTTTAAGACAAGAGGCAATGATGTTCCTGGGCATTCCACTCTGAACAGCTAATTTGGTCTGAGGCACCATTACGTAGTTAAAAACTGCTCCTGCAGTTTTAATTTTGCATTCAAAATGTTACGTGGCATAATCGAATAGCTAATAGCCATTCTCATTAAAAAAAAATCTAGCCAGCCAATAGAATACCAACTTCCAGGTTACATCAAGAGACCGGTTGCCCTTCTTGGTTTTTCCTCCTTTGTCCTCGTCACTGAGGACCTGCCTTGTGGCCTGTAGGGTTGGAACTGTGACGCGCTTCACGGAACATTATCTCTTGAGTGCAAGGCTGGAAGTTCC
Source organism: Cristatella mucedo (assembly GCA_009760855.2). Taxonomy (NCBI): domain Eukaryota; kingdom Metazoa; phylum Bryozoa; class Phylactolaemata; family Cristatellidae; genus Cristatella; species Cristatella mucedo. The sequence continues at coordinate 136,704 of WPIO01000228.1, read as the reverse complement.
GGCTGCAGCCTCCATGAATGAAGCCTACAAGGGGTGTGTCTGTCGGCAAACTCCCTCGGCCTCCAGAATGATTGCCTTGCCTGGAAAAGGTCCGAACTAATCCCTCCTATAATTTCTTGGCCATCCCGAAGTACGAAATGGAGCAGGATTGGATAATATTTTAATGAACTAAACACTACTCGTCCCCTAAGGTAGTCCACTGGGAAAACTGCAGTAGTTTCTCGAAAAAGTACAAACATCCTGTTCCTGCTAGTAGTAGCCATTCTTTATGGGTCACCAGCCGGCTCCACGACCTGCTAAGGAAAGCTGCAACGAATTTTGCAGATGCGCTAATAGCAAAGCATCAGTAGATTGAAGGTCTGAAGATCGGCTCGAGCTGCTAAAGCCGGTCGATCGGACCCGGGTGCAAGCCTAGCTTTCTTCGGTTACCGATTGGAGGCTATTTGCCTGAAACACTGCCTAAAGCTTGGACATGCTCCATCGGCATGCAGAGCTCTTCAAGGGATCAGCATGCCGGAAAAGGTGAGCTACCCACCTAGGTACTTTACCCCTGAGCTTGCCTTTGTGCTTGTGTATATGATTCGGTGAATTTGGAGGGGTGAGCTTGCATTCGCTTGATTTGGGTTTGCAGCAACACAATACGAGCAACTAGCAAAAGCAAAATGCTAACAAATGTACGAACAGGAGATACTGCCCGGCAGGTGCCTTATCAGACTTATGCAGAACATGGCACCTACCAGGTAATATCTGTTCGACACCCCAAATGAAACAATATATTATGCAGGAGAAAGCAGACACACATACTACACAGAGACCCACCCACATTAAAGTAAGACCCACTCCACAGGCAACATATCAGGTTGCCTTGTGGTATGGCTATGTGGCAGCTGCTGGCAACAAACACCAGACTTTGGCATTAAATAAATAAATAAATACGAAAACAGATGGACGTAACCCCTTCTCTCTGTCAATTGCCTCTGCCTTTCTCTCTCTCTCTCTCTCTCTCTCTCTCTCTCTCTCTCTCTCTCTCTCTCTCTCTCTCTCTCTCTCTCTCCTTTTTCATACATATCGGCCACATGAGAAGAGCATATACTATGTTGTGCCATCACTGCTCCTCCTCTTTCTGCTCCTGCTGAGGCGTGGGCATGTGTGCAGCTTGAGCACGAGACGCTGACACGGTGTGATGTGCGTCCACCAGCAGCTGGTCGATGTCCAGTTGGTTGACGGCAGCTAATCGTCGGACCTGCCGCTCCAGCTCACCGACGTGCTTGTCGCTCTCAATCTCATCAGGCATGAGCTCCTTGAGCACGGCTATGAACTGCAAGAAATACTCCAGGTTGCCACCACTCTTACCCTGCAAATACAAAGGTTCCTTGACTTTGTTATATCATTTCAGCTTACAAGCACCGTGTCCCAGAAACAAGCACGAGCCTTCGGAGGCGGGCGGCAGGAGGGGCCAGTGGTTGTGCATCTTATGTTTTCTTTTAATAATCACTCTTTTGGCTGGCTAGAGCAAGCTTAGGCAGGCCTCAGCTGCTCACGATCGGACGGCTGCCGTCGCTAAGAGACCGTGTCGGGGTGATGGACAGGGAGTCCAGCATGTCGGGAGCGGTAAAAGCATAGCCCTGCACCTTGGAGTAGTAGATCGTCTGCGCTATTTCCTCCTCCGCAGCCGGGCCGAGGTAGCAAGGGCTGTCCTTAGTTGCGATAAAGAAGCTGCATTCGACTATCGGGAGCTTCCGGTCTCTTGGATAAAAGTCGGTTGAATTGATGACGTAGCCGGACTCACGATTGATTAGATAGTGCAGCACGGACGCCTCGTTCTCTTTTGAAACCTTGAATGCTACTCCCCATACTTGTTCCTATAGAAAGGTGATTGAGCCTAGAGCTATGCTCACACTGCTGGCAGCACACAGCAAAGGAGTAAAATGATACATGCAATAAGAGTCACACACAAACAAACAGGGGCAGTCAAGTGGGGAACCACATGATATTGTGGGTAACAGAATCGTTACTCTTTGTCAGGACTCAGCGACAGAAGCCAAGTCTTAAATCGAACTTGTCCCGGTCAGAACTTCAGCTTCTGCTATCCCCGGCTGGCTGTGGCTAGAAATCAAATGATCAAGGAGTTGGCTTTAGCCCTTGTATCAAAAGCCTGGGTTTGGCATTTCCCTTTCATTTCATTTTGATTTCTGCGGAGTTTGCATGGAACTTCAGTTGTTTCCCAAGTCACTTTCCGTCAGCTGCTAGCTACAACTGCAGACAATGATAGACACCAACAAGGCAAAACGGTATTGAATAATATGTGCGTTCAGTACACATACAAGGTTTGGGAATATATGGTTGATGAATGATCAAACAGCAAAATAAGCTACGTTGCTAAGATTTCTATGATTCAAATTACATTTCTGAAATATGGTGAGCATGATTGCGATCACAAGCATACTCGAGAGAGCCTTTGGGCCCTGGCCCCCATTTGACTGATTTTTGCTTGGCTGTTTGCCATCTGACCAGTTTGCCCCTTGAGCCATCCTAAGATTGGCACCTCTGGCAAAGTCAAGGTCAGGCCATTTCCATGGCTTGATCCTAGGCATGCCCCTGGTTTCAGCACTTCCAGCAAGTTCGTTCCTATACATTCGTATGGCTTCACACTCGCAAGTGCCACAATTTCATTAATGGCAAAATATAAAAGTAGTTACGGTGTGGCAATTCAGTGCTAAATGCTTGATCTTAGCTGTATCTTTCAGCAGCATTTGATAACATTGATCACCAAGTCCTTCAATGTCTCTCATCTCGCCTGAGATAGATTGTTACGGCACTACAATAGATTAGGTCCTAGCCTTTAGTTCCTATGCTCCCAAAGCCTGGAACTCAACACCGACTCACGTTACCGCGCCCCTGATATGACGACATTTAAAAAAAACTTAAAACGCACCTCTTTATTACAATATTTGGTAGGTCTTTGTGATTCGTCCTTCGTGTGCATTATCTGCCTGCTCCTTACAGATGTTATCACCAAACATTTGGTAATGCTTTATATGCAGCATCTGTAAAGTGCCTAGAGAGAGATTCAGTTCTCTGAGGGTGCTATACAGATGTAATAATATTAATATATTATCTCGTTGAAAATGCCAGAGCATTGCTGTCAACAGGCAAAAATCATCTGAGGAGCCTCTGAAATACGGAGTACCCTATGGATCAGTGCTGGGTCCACTTCTTTTCACAATTTATACTCCTTCTTTCCGATATAATCGCAAAGCACAACCTAGTCTTTCATTTCTATGTAGATGATACACAACTGCACCTAGGTTTTGCACTACATGCCCTTCTGACTCAGGCTGTTTAGCTGTACCTCGAACCAACCTCAAATCCTTTGAAGCCAGTCCCTTTAGTTCTTGTGTTTCTCAAGCCCGGAACACACTCCTGCCTGACGCCTGGACATCCTTCGACTTGACATTTCAAAAGAAGTACAACTTGCAAGCGTTTCTCAGCATTTGCTTAGTCCGTGTGAATTGTCCTTTAAGTGCTTGTGTGTGCTGACACCGTGTGGGTCCTCACTAACCAATTAAAATAATTCCCATACGGTATATGTACAGTCTAGTGAGAGATTTAGTTCGATGGAGGTGCGAAGATTTTCTCATTCCTATTACTTTTATATGAGTACATTATTTATCTCTATCAGTATCTGCATGAGAGGAAGACATGGTTGAAGTTGTTGTTACAGTGTGGCTTGCTTTAGTACACCAGAGCCTACACTCGTTTGGTGCAGCCCTTTAAGCGTTAATGACTATGAAACACTACTTCTTGGGAGGGCAATCTTCTTGTGTGACTTTGTATGACACGCCTACGTCTGCTTATTCTTGCCTATGTGTCATAGACCAGTTGGGCTATGGCTGGAGCTTCCATATGGCTTCCATTACTCTTGCCTGCTTGAAAAAACCACATCTCTCTTTACGTCGTCTCAGTGAGTATTGGATATCACGGCGACCCGTGGGGTGAAAAATCCATGCCGCTGCTGATTCGGGACGCGATTCCTGAGCTGAAACCCTGACGCTCCGCTGGGACTAGGAACGCCTCCTTTTACTCACGTTCGGCTGCTCCGACGGTACGACGACGACTACTCTTCCAGGCTGAAACATAACAGCGAGCACGTGCCGAACAGCAGCGAATATCCCGCAAAAAATTTCAGCATGTCGGGTCTCCGTAAAATAAAAGTGCCACCTCCAGCAGGCTTGAGGTTCATTTCGTTAGAGATAGCCTCCGCATGCGCTCCCGCTCTCGCGGGAGCGTGACCAAGCAGAGACGTCGCAACATCTACCACTGAACCTACGCACATAGATAGCTGTGCAGAGAGAGTGGATCGGGTAATTGTATCCAAAGACGGGCTGGTAGCTAGACTAGCAGCGTGTCGCCCGGAGCCTTCTCCATCCCTACTTACGCTTCCAGGCTGTCCTCTATGATCTTCGCTGCCCTGCCAGAAGCGTCTGGCGAAGCCTTTGATGAATCCGACTGTCTGCTTCTCGTATGGAAAACCAGGTTTCCATATCAGTGAGCCATAACCAAAGATGTACATATCTTATGCTGGCGGCCCAAGATTGGCTCTACCGAGCCAGCGTCTAAGCGGCGGGCCCGTCAGGAGAAATGGACAGGCTCACGCGAGCCCAGCTGTTTACTGGCCGGCTGTTACCAAAGCCTCTATCTAGCGCTTTTGGCCTTGACCCGAGACCTGACCCATACGCATAGACACAGGGTGGCTCGTATCCGCTCCTAGCGGGAGCAAGTGAGGTGGCAGAAGCCTTTCTTGGGAGCTCGGTTCACTCGCTCGAGCTGTCAGCGTGTGAATCGTAGGTTTCCCACCAGAGTTCTCGTCAGCATCAGCAACTGTTGCCCATTTCGGCCGCGTCCCTGCGTCCATTGGCGATCGACTGGGAAGGCTTCCGGCCAGGTTTTTTCGCGGTTCACCGGCTTTTTATGCGGTGAACGAGAATCGATTGTGCTGTGCCGTGAAGCTCGTCAGCCAAGGCTTGCCGCCTCTTAAACGAAACTTTCAGCTGCCCGTACTGCTACTGCCTTGGAGCTCAAGCGAGCAGCCGCGAAAGCTCCTAGAGCCTAGCATCAAGCCTGTTCCTTATTAGCCGACTCCTGGAATCCGCAGAATTACGCATCCGGTAGGGAAAAGCGTGCTTTAATGTTAGAGGATTCGGAAATATTGAATAAAACTTACTATATGATTCATTTTTATAGCGTCCCCATAGAACTTGACCGCCGGTCCCCCTACGCTGAGACTTCGCCCGGCTTGGAAGCACCTGCAGAGGTCGGGCGTTCCAGACTGCGAATCGCGTGCTGCAGCAGTATGCAAGCGTTTTCACCTGCCGACCCATGCCAGTACGGTCACGCTGCACTGTAAGGCGGCCACGCTGCACTGTAAGGCAAGAGAGGGCAGCCTATTCGGGCGTTTCCCATACGCCACGGGACTCGAGCCCACGACCTCGGCCATCAAATACGCTGCGGTTCGATGTCGGAGACACCGGAAACCAAATCGCACATATGTCACCCCCACCCCCAGCTGGGGACTTGCCACGAAACGTACCTTGCAGCTTACAGTTTAGTTGGAGTCGCTCGCAGCACAGATCCTCCGCCGACGTCGATGGCCACGACACGCTGGCCGGCAGGGGGGGGGGGCGTCGTTCTTCGTCGCGCCTCCATCGCTCGCACGAGCCCCTATAGTCGAGCCCCTAAACCACACACCCGATCGAGTTGATTTTAAATTATTGATTTAATGGAGGGCCTCTTTGAACTTCTCTCATAAAAGTACACAGCTTCGTTTAAACGGGAACGCCTCCTTTGAAACAGACTCGAATTCTGCACGCAGACGGGAGAGTCACCCCAAAGGGCTCTCACGCCCCTTTAAAAGAAATGTGCAGTACTTTAATTTTGGATGAGCCTGAATCTCTTCACCAAAGGAACCCTTACCGGAAGCCTCGTTAGACGCCATCTAAACAGACCGGCACTCCCGTAAGGAGAGCCTGCGATGCTGCCTGCACCCTGGAGTTTCCCACTCCTTCAGAAACATCGTGGGATTCTCGAAACGACCCACAATGGCTTTGTTGACCCCTTTGAACGCGCGCCATGCTGTCGCACTACTACCACTTCCAATAGTAGTAATAATACATTGGCTTTGCGCCTCATGAGAACTTTCTCTCTCTCTCTCTCTCTCTCTCTCTCTCTCTCTCTCTCTAAACATTTTACGTATGCTGAAAACGAAGCTAATCGATCAGTGATAAGGTGTACAATGTCGGCACTCGTGAGCAAACGGACGACAAGTCTTCCTGATCAGCAAATGCTGTGAAGAATGCGTACATTATACATTTTCTTTAAATTTCGACAGGTTTTGGAATTTAGCGACGTCAGTCGGGATGCTGTGACAAAAGTCATAAGTTGGACAATGTGACATAAGTTGGAAAACGTAACTCTCAAGATTGCTCTCAAACAGGTCATTTAACTCCACGCACCTGCCTACTTATGCCACCACCTTGCTCCTCCGGCGTTCTCTGGTACAACCAGCTTCTCAGGATCTACTCATCTATAGCCCCTCGCCCTATATTGAAATATTTTGGGGATTCGGCTTCGGTCGCTACTTGTGATAACGAGGTATCTTTTAAGCCCCAGCTAAAGACGCATCTGCTCTTATCGATCAGTTTCCCATTCTCCCGTGTGCGGGTCTGTTTTTCGTTCCGGTCCGCTTTACGTGTGCAACTGTGGATGATTCGGCGCATCATAATCGCCCAATCAAAGCGCATAATTCGTGTGGTTCGGTTCGCCCATCAGAGAGCCAGCCGATAAACAACGCCAACGGTTTATTGTACAAGGCACGGAGCAGCAAGACGCACGACTGCCTTCGCCCCCTTCTCACACTAGAGTCCCCCTCCTCGTCCACGGCTGTGTTTTGGCCGACCCCGATGGTGAGTCCACCATCTGACTGTGGTTACCGGCCTGTCCAAACCACACCACAGGCGGACCACAGCTATGCACCACCGGTGATGCTCCTGACAGCTGTTTAAGGAAGGAGCGGTACCGGCCTGCATATACTCAGACCACAATTCGGTCTTACTAACCTGCGGTTAAGAGCGCCTTTATCTTTGTCTACGCTCTCTGCCCAAAGGAAGACGCTCGTTGGCTTGTGCCTGCTTGATTCCATGCATATCACTAACCCTATGGTTAAGTATGCTCTAGCAGCCGAATGTAAAGTGCATTGATAGTGATCGAGTTCTCGTGTTTTTTTTTTACAAACAATCCATTATTATTATCATAAACTATAATTCATTTGTACACACACACACACACACACACACACACACACACACACACACACACACACATATATATATATATATAATTCATTTGAATAGCGCCCCAAGAGAATTTAATCTCTATTCAGGCGCTTTACATACGCCTCGGGGTTCGAGCCCACGACCTCAGCCAGACCTTGGTCGTGGCGAGCACCTTGACCACTGGACCAAAATTATTAATACTATCCTTACTTCGTACGCTCCCAAAGCCTGGAACTCACTCCCGACTTGCATCACAACATGTCCTGACTTGACCACATTTAAAAAGAGCTTAAAAACGCACATATTCAGGACAGAATTTAGTGGGTCCCTGTGATTTGTCCTTTATGTGTGCTTATGTGTGCTGACACTGAGCATATTGCCACTAACCACACTTACATGCTGCCACTGTGCATGTCACCCCTAACCATGTTAATCATGTTGTCTGTCAAGCTTGATATTACTCTCCATTCAATCGCGTTTCCCTTTGCAGCAAATGTAAAGTGCCTAGAAAGAGACTGAGTTCTCTGAGGGTGCTTTATCAAGTGTATTATTATTAGTATTATAAATAAAACCCACGGCTTCAAGCACTCCTATGTCAGCTACCTTAGAGTTCGCCCTTGGTGTGGACTGAAGGAATACATTGAACATGGTGGTTCACTTGATTAAAAAACTTAATAATCTATAAATTTGTGTAATTCCCCTATTTAACTGCAGTGTTGTCCCAGGAGATCGAATTATCTCCCCATTGACCATAGACATGCTGCAACGCTTGGCGGGAACGGCTCGGGGGGGCTGATGGGCGTTATCACGTGGTTGCATGGCGCCCCACTCGTAAATCGGGTTGCCCGCGTGCGACGTCCATGCCTCCCAAGGCGAAGCAAGCTAAAGGTACTGGCAGTATTGATACTTGGATTGGTTTATCCGTAGCTGTCCTTATTATTGCCTTGTTAGAGTTGCCTACCTGCGGCCAGCTGCGCGTGCAGCGTGGGCGCAGTGTATTTTCGTTGCGCTCCATTCGGCAGGGCCTAAAGGAAAGTCTGCTTACAAGCTCGCCGAAATTAATGCCGAGGGCCTAGTGTTTACTGACGTGCATAAGCGGCAATGGAAGATTGGGAGTCCTATAGGCAGCGGCGGCTTCGGCTTGATTTACCTATGTAAGTATTGGCCCAGTTGCTCTGACTTGCCGTAGTCCCTGGATTCGTACTCCTTCAGCCCTTAGTGCACCCGAGCTTAGAGCTGAGCGAGTGAGTTGCTCATGCTTTCCCTTACACGCTATGTTGCAGTTGACTTTATTCCGAATATGTCTAACGTGCTGGCTCCGGCCGTACACCGGGTTGCCCCATTGTTGATTAGCGATTCCTCTTGAAACGTTCGCGCTGAATAGCCGTGTTCTTACGTGTATGCGAGTGATGCAAGGCGCCCAGCAGTAAGCTGTAAAACGTGCGGCCTTTATAAGCCATTGCTCGGCGTCTGCTATGCGCTTTGCAGTGCGACCTTCGTATTCGATGCAACCATTGGTGTGCAGTCGTTTATAACATCCTTGGAAGTTTTGCACGATTATGTATGAATTGTATGAAATTGTATGAAAAGAGCATTAGACGTTTTGGTTGAAAAAATTGTAACGTGTTCGCGTACTGTAATGGCACACGAGGTTGCATCATACAAATCGTCCGTGGATACGATTTGCGTAGTAGTAGTAGTAGCAGTAGTAGTACTAGTAGTACGATATTAGGTCACACAATTTAAGCCTATCATTTACAATTCTTTCGACAAAACCAACATCTTTGCATTCCTCGTTATCATAAATCCGCTCTGTTAAGGCGGGAAAGCGGCCATCCTCCAAGTTAGGTGCTTTTACGAGGCGATTTTATCCCCAACGGTTTTTGCTGACAGCTTTGATAGTTTTACTTTAAGCACATACAAGCTTTCTGCTCCCACTGGGGATGTGCATGCGAGAGCTCATGCACATCCCCACGCAAGCTCACTTCAGTCTGATCTTCTTCTTGCAGTTAGTGCTCATTTTTTCACGAGTTAAGGGATTGTATCAGCAGACTGCTTTCTATCCTGCGAGTGTTTGTATCTCTGTGTTTGTCACTCCATCGGGACTAAGTGGTTATTAGGCAGTTGAGTTTTCCTTAGCACTCTTAAAGCGCGAGGCAGCGCAGCTGAATAGTTGTAGCAGTCGAGAAAGCTAGTAGCAATGAAGCACGTGCTAAGCACAGCTTGAAAAGAAGTGCTAGAATCGGAAGCAGCCCAACTGGCAGAGTCGTAGCATAAGAAGTGTCATAGCACGTCCTCGGGTCTCACCGAGCATGTTCACCTTGCTATCGCCGCCCTGGTTTGACCCAGTGGTCAAGGTGCTCGCCTCGAAACAAATTCAAGGTGACTGCATTTGATGACCGAGGTCGTGGGCTCGAGCCCCGTAGCATGAGTGAAGCGCCTGAATAGAGATTGAGTTCTCTTAGGGTACTATGCAAATGAATTATATTTATTCATTTATCTTAAAGCAATCGAAGGGATAGCTAGTCAATTTTCCAGCAAGCACAAAAATCGAGATGCTAATCGAGATGCTCTAATGCAAGTATGTGGTAGGAGCCATTCTTTTATTTGGCAAAAGTCGTAATTTGCTTGTCTGGCTGTCATGGCTTAAGTGCCGATGGCCATGGTGGAGGTTATTCGCTGCAATGACCAGTGAAAACAAATTTACTCTTGGCACTCTATTTGACTTTGATCTAGTCTTCGGGGTTCGAATGTACTTTCGCCCTGGCCCACTGCGAACAGCGGCTTCGTGCTTGACAGATAGATAGAAGTGACTTCTTTTTTTATCCTAGCAAACATGCCTTGTTCATCTAGTTTTAATCGCTTCCTTTCCAACTAGCTTCCCACTAGCAGCCTACATGCTGTGATCTTGAACCCTCGTAGGGGCGAAATGATGCCCAAACCTTCACTCTTTCTTTACCATCCTGCCCTTGCAGATGTAATGACACTGCGGCCAGATCTCTTTGAGTTATCTATGAAACTGGTCGTAGTCGTCTTCTTCTATTTGTACTTCACCGACGTCTCACCAATTGTAAATTGTATGGCAGTTGCATTTGCTGGTTTGTGCTTCGGTCTGACAGTTCGTGATCAAATGTATGCCACTCATCATAAACAACCGGTCACCGATACTTCGGCGATCGAGTGTGTACATATATCTTTACCCTTTGATTTTTTGTGGTTCGAGCCGAGCTCAATGGCACTTCGTCAGTCGGGTATCGTATGGCGCTTGCAGTTCAGATGCTTGGCGCTTTCTAGAAGGCGACGTGCATGGATTTCGTGTCCTGACAAAGGATTACATGGAATGCCATGAACCCGATCGTAGGCTGCCTCAGGGGAGACATGGTGAACGAGCCGAAAGGGCTAGAATGACTTGGTGGCTGGCAAGTATTGTCCGGGAGCTATTTCGATAGGTAGTCTGGTGCAAGAGAATAAAGGGACCTGGAATTGAGTGTCAGAATCTTGAAGTTATAATATCATGATGTGAAAACCGTACAAGCCGGTGAGAAGTGTGGTAATGTCGTTATTTGCGACTTCACAATAAACCAGCCTAGTTGCTGAGATGTATACCAGCTGCAAGCGCTTTCTTGCCCAGACCTCTGAATAGTGGGGTACAAAAGTAAAGCTTCGGTCATGCTTGCTCCTGTCTTTCCACTCTGCTACAAAAGCCGATCGTGACATTTTTGCTTCTAAAAACAAATTTTGATGACGACGCCTGGTTATCGATTTGCTGGCATAAGCGCTGGCATCGAGTGAACGCATGCCTACGTGCGCTGACCCAGCAGCGTAGCACGATGCTGCAATGTACAGTTCTGAGCGAGGGGCACAACGTGTGGCGGTGACTGCTGGAGGCGGCAGACCAATCTCGACTCCGGAATGTATGGTCTTATATCAGTGGGTTGCAGCTTGGACACAGGCTGTTGAAACTGCTGCCCGCACGAGCCACCCTGAGATGTAGTGGGACTTGAAAAGACTTAGTTCAGCCGCTGAGGCTCTAGCCAGCCTGTGTTGGGCAATGCATGCAAGCAGACCGTAAGCACCTGCATCTCTGATTCCGCATCTGTCACTGCACACATGGGCGTGCTCGGTGATGGATTGTTTGTGGCAGATAGCCTGGGCATGTGCATGCAAAAACTCAAACCGCCGTTGTTCAAGCGAGCAGCCTCCTAGCAGCTACCACTGAGTGCCGTGCAGCCGTCGTGCCGCTCTTTCCTAGCTTTCTCAAGGCTATTAAAGTCAAGTTACGCCTTACGAAGTTTGTCTGCAAGCAATCTTGTCTCCGTGTGGGCAGTTCTGCTTATTGAAACTGTCGGGTTATTTTCTTTCTCTGTCGTAAGCACTGGCTTGGTGCTTGCAGGCTCAGCCGTTTCTGAATCCAGCAGCCAAGATACATATTACATCATGAAAATAGTAAGTATTTGCCTTCTACCGTCTTATGGTGTTCACTGGAGCAGATTAGTTGGTGTGTACACAATTATATCCCTGCATAGGTGCTGCAGTCTGTGTGCATCCCGATCTACCAGTCGGGAACTGACTTCGAGGCTCTGTCACTTGCTTCTAGGGCTTTTCATTCTCTCGTTCCGGTTCCCTAGTCACCGAATCTCTTCTGACTCAAATTGTTTAGTTGTGCCTCCAACCTACCAGAAATTCTTTGGAAATCGTGTCTTCAGTTTGTATGCTCCATAAGCCTGGAGCTCACTCCCGACTGACTTCACGGTATCCCTGACTAAACTACGTCTAGTAATAATTATGTCCATTTCCAGTGCTGACCGGCTGTTCCGTTACTTAGCGAAACTATGGCTATATGTATTCGTATTCGCACTTGCCTTACCCTTGTTAGCTTTATGGTGCAGGCAACGTTAAAGCTCATGCAGCAACGAAGATGCACTGCATGTAATGGAATGTAATGTATCTCTGTCTGTAATCCACAAAGGCTATGTCTGTGTTTCGCCTGAGAGTTTTGTGTAGCGCACTCGAAGCCTAAGTCGCTTTCGGTACCCGGTCAATAGCCAACAAACTTAATCTCATGCAACAAAGAGAAAGTGAGAAGCATAGCTGAGTCAGGAGAGCAGCTTTTATTAGCGAGCAGCAAGGAAGTTGCAGCTCAGGGCGGCTGGAAAGGATCTGCCGTAGTTCGGCAGCCGGAGAGTAGATGTCGTTGCATAAGAATTGTGGAAATGAGCTCCACAGTCGAGGACCTGCAGAGTAAAAGCTTCTGTCGCCAACGGTCTTTAAGGGGAGGAATGGAACAGCTAATTTATTGTCCATAGGGGATTCGAGGGCACGAGGAGGCTGATACTGGTGAAGCTATTCAGCTAAGTATGAAGGTGATGTCGAGTGTGGACAGCAATCTTACGGAGATGCAGTCCAAAATCAGTGTGTTCGGCATTACGTCTAGTGGTCATTGGAAATCGTAGTGCACTGCACGTAGGCCTTTTCTTCGTGGTCGGCTTTTGTTGGTCGGTGATGACATGGGAGTGCTGCATGATGAGGACTTTCGTGGCACATATTATTTAATCTGAATGTGGTACGTGCATTTAAGTAAATGGAACCGTGGCACCTCGTCCTACATACATTGACCGAATTTTCTCAATGCTCGACGACACAGATTTTGGTTCTTTTGAAAGATGTAGCAGATTTCATCGTGACTAAGATTTTTAATGTAACACATTCCTTTACTCGTCTTGCAAGAGGCCTATACGATTCTATTTCCACAGTTGCTTAATTGCCTCAGTTGCATTGCATATACAAAAGAAGGATACTTGTTTGACACTGAATTTAATCATGGCCATGAGCTCTATGTAGACATCTTTATATCGATGCTATCTTGGGCCATTTTGTGATTGGCTCTGAAACATTGGAATGGGATCATACTCTGATGGCTGTTTGACGCCTGCTCGCATTGTTGATTACCTTGGTGTTGGTTGCTGTCAATGATCAGGGTGGTGTTGAAGGCACATCTTGACATTCATTTTTAGCTGCACGATAACTGATCTCTCAATGTGAAGCCAGCATGCTTTCTTGTTTATGATTGATGGCTTTGGGTTCGGATGTCAGTACATTGTAGCCAGAGCTCTTTCTTTGTGCACCCGTCATTGCTCTTTTTTTTTAATTAAAGGAACCACATGACAATGGACCACTCTTTTGCGAGCTGCATTACTATCAGAGGGCTGCAAAGCCCGAGCTAAGTATGACTGTGCACATGTATGCCTCTACTATTTCCTGTCATCAGTGTAATGCTGTTTTTGTGTGCGCTGTAGCACTGCCGTGACCAGTTAAAAAAATAGTCTTCAAACGGTCTGCTGTTTGGAATAAGCATTTTATGTTTGCTGTGGCACATCTATAAGTTAGTTACCAGCGTTGAATATTTACATTATTATAATATGATGTTGTTAACCTCTGATGGGCTTGAAGAGTGTCGCATTGCATCAATATAGGTGTACAGCACTGCACAGTAAGCATCACATTCTGACTGTAGGAGCATGCTCATACAGGAAAACTCAATAGCATCTTGATCACGTATCTCCTCCTAAGGACTTATCTTCTGTATCCACCACTACAAGAACCTGAGAAAGGCCAGTCGTTTAATGTCTGGCTTGGGAAGATAATAACAACAATGCATTTGTGTTGTACCTTGACATAACTAAATCTTTATGTAGATACATCGCGTGGGAAAGCGTATGAGCTCGATTAGTGACACAGACCTGCACACTTTCAGCATACGGAGGCACATGATGGACGATTTGCACAGACAGCAAACATGCTGTAAAGAAAATGTGGCCTTTTAGCTCTGTATTAAATTTTCTCCCATCAGGAGATGTCGTGGTGTCAGTCGCCAGTAAGTTTCTGGTTCTGCATGCATAGGAACTGAAGTCATAGACTCCATGGGAGTGAGGTTAGTTAGAGGCACAACTAATCAATGGGAGTCAATGGGAACAGGAAAGGCCTGCCGAGCAAGTGCTCCAGAAAGGTAAGCTCGAACAAAAGAATTAAGGGACTTAAAAGTGAGTGATAACACCTTAAAAATAAGCTGTTTGATTAGGAGCCAGTGCAAGTTGACGAGAAGTGGTGAGGTGTGGCAACTGCAACGCTCACGACAGACAAGCCTAGCTGCAGAGTTTTGCATCAACTGTAAGCGCTTGATTGCGCAGGCCGGTAGACCAGCAAGCAGTGAGTTACAGAAGTCGAGACAGAATGTCACAAATGCAAGGACAAACTTGGGTATAGTACTGTCTAAGCAAGCCTAATTTGTTTTTGCAATTTTACATAGCTGAAAGAAGGTCGATTTGACTGATGAGCTCATGTGGTCGTCTAGTGAGAGGTCACTTTGGAACTGGACACCTAGATGTCGTGCAGATTCTACCGGAGATATGACGGCAGAGCTGATTTAAATGTCAAGCTTTCTACTTTTTGAGTAGCACTTCGTTTGCCCATAAGTTGGTTTTATCGCAGTTCAATCTGAGAAAGTTTACTGTCATCCATTTACGAATGTCAGTAGTACATGCAGCAAAGGAGTTAACAGAGGTTGCCGTGCAGGAAGGTGGGGATGGATCAAAGGATACATTGAGTAGTAAAAAAAAATCTTAAAACACCTTAATTTTCATTGTTCGGACTTGCCAGAGCACTAAACAAAGCCACTGAGTATTTGGGAACTCTGGCCAGCTGGGAATTATCCAAGCATCCTCTTGGGCAGCTCACATCACTGTTCTGACTCGAATCGTTTAGCCATACCTCGTACGAGCCTCAAAACCGTTAGAGACCGTGCCTTTGGTTTCTATGCCCCCAAAGCCTGGAACTCACTATCCACACTCGTCACAATGTCCCCTGACATGGCGACATTTAAAAAAAAAAAGTTTAAAAACACCTGTATTGTGGCGTTTGGTGGGCCTTTGTAGTTCGTCCTTCGTGTGCACGTATCTGCTTACACTATACCTGCTGCTTGTGGATGTTACCACCAATAGTTTGGTAATGCTTTCTATGCAGCATCTGTAAACTGCCTAGAACGAGATGCAGTTCTCTGAGGGTGCTATACAAATATATTTTTATTATAAATTACTGTGCACAACTTCCGGATGCCTGCCGTCGTAGAAAATCTCTTTATTGCTCGAACAGAGTAGCAGTAATAGCACCTGCGGTCATACTGCGACAATTTTTTTTTTAAACCGAGGTTAGTTACAGCTTTGTGTCATCTGCATAGAAATGAAACCTATATTGTGATAGGCAATTACATCGGCAAGAGGAAGAATATAAATTGTGGAAAGACGTGGGCCAAGCACAGAGCTTGGGGGGTTACCCCTACTTCGGAGGCTCTTCTGTTGGTTGTTGCATATTTTTTTGACAGCAATGCTCTTGAGTTTCCTACCGAGATAGGACCTAAACTATTGCAGTGCAGTGCCAGTGATGCCCTGGCGAGATGAGAGGGGCTCAAGAAAAAAGGAAGAATGACTTGGTGATCAGTAATATCAATAGCAGCCCAAAGATCCATCGAAGCAAGCAAAGTGACTTTATGCTACTCTAGTCTGCATTCTCGAGAGGGTCTTTATACACTCGCAGCAATGTCGTCTCAGTTGAATGATTAGCACTAAAACGTGGCAGGCAGTTGCTTAGGTTTGAAAATTTGATATATGAGTCTACTTGGTCTGCCGCTGCTGGTTCCAGATTTTTTTATAGTAGCGGCAGTAGGCAGACTGGGTTGGGGGCATAGCTGAAGTTCTCTGGTCTAGTCTGGCCTTCTTAGTGAGTGGCTGTGAACTTGCACTTGATAGATCTGGTTAGTTTAATGCCTTCGGTATACCAAAGGCAATCTGGGCTAGGACTTGCAGTATACTGAGTCAGAGGAGCAAGCTTGTCAATGACATCGGCTAGTGTCGAGTTGTTACGTTGCACCAGTGAGGGGGTTGGGAGTTAAGCAGTGTCGTCGGCATATTGGGAACCAAAGTATGAATATTGCACATTGCTAGGATGATGTGCTTATGCTGTCTTGACTTCTGTAACTCACTGCTTGCTGGCCTATCGTCACGTGCAATCAAGCTCTTACAGCTGGTGCAAAACTCTGCAGCTAGGCTTGTCTGTGAGTTGCCACATCACACCACTTCTCGCCGACCTGCACTGGCTACCAGTCAAACAATGGACCGACTTCAAGGTTTTGTCGCTCACTTTTAGGTCCCTTCATTCTGTGGCTCCAGCCTATCTATCAGATCTACTCCCCCACCAGGCCAAGCATCGTACCACCTGCTTTTCGAAATCTAACTGTTTACCAATACCTCGTACAAACCTCAAATCCTTTGGAGACCTTGCATTTAGTTCGTATGCTCCCAAAGCCTGGAACTCGCCCCCCCCCGACTTGCATCACGACATCCCCCGACTTGACCACGTTAAAAAAAACTTAAAAAACTTCTTATTTATGACAGCATTTAGTGGGTCCCTGTGATTCGTCCTTTATGTGCTCATGCGTGCTGACACTGTGCATGCTGCCACTAACCACACTTGCATGCTGACCCTGTGCATGTCACCCGTAACCATGTTATTCATGTTGTTTATCAAGCATGATACCACTCACCATTCGATTGGGTTTCCTTTGCAGCAAATGTAAAGCGCTTAGGAAGAGATTGAGTTCTCAAAGGGCGATGTATCAAGCGTATTATTATTATTTTATATTATTATTTTTCGATGAGCCATGATGCATACATTTAGTACTGCAGTGCCTGTGCGTCCACAGCTGCTGCTATATTTTGCATATTCACCATTTTTAGTTGAACAGTGGAAGAAAGCGCGTAAGCTGCTGCACCTTGGCGTCCCGAAATACATTGCGTCTGGGTCATATGAAGACAACCGTCAGACAAAATACAGATTTATGGTCATGGAACGTTTTGGCACAGATCTTCAGCAAGTTTTTGACAAGAACGGTCAGCGCTTTCCTTTAAAGACGGTCCTTCTGCTGGGATTGCAGATGGTAGGTCTGAGTTTTCTTGCGTGCCCACTGGCCCCATTTCTTCTAACGACCTGCATGTGATCACTTGTTATAAGTTATAAGTGTAAGACTGAAGGCTGGTTAGAGCTTTTTTGAACTTTGTGGTTTCTCTGATGGATGCTTTAGCTGTTGAGCTTAACCTGCTGGTGGTTGTACTGCTTTTATCACTTGTACTGAAACATCTTGTTGGCTATACATGTACCCACTCCAGCCAGTTCTCCTAGTAACTTTGGTGTTTTGTCAGTGTGTATGTGGGGGTTGCTGAACATTTATGTGTACCTTTTTGTTTACCTTTTTTCTTTTTGTCTGTTTGTTCGTGTGTTCCATGAGCGCACGATGAAGCATGCGCAGCCGACCAATAGTAGCCAATGAGCACAGAACAAATGTAAGCAGTCAGTACCCACAATGCATTTCCCATGGTGTCCAATGCTTGTATTGTAGGTTTTATATAACTGATAAGAGCTCTAGCTGCCACTACATAATGGTTATGCTCTTGCACTATAAGTTACTATCTAAATCTATATTAGCCACAGCCGCAAAACGTGCACATGTATGGAGAGTGTTTGCTTCAGCAGTGTGATCGGTCAGTGACTCAGTTACCAGCAATCCTCATATATCACAACCCAGCTAGCAGAGCAATGGCAGCACTGGCAAGCATAAGCCAAAATGGGATCGTCAGTAGAACTATGCATTTTTAAGACTCGAAGACCGTAACACCGAGATTAGTTATTCAGGCACACGGGATGAGCACAGGCTAAACATATTGCTTTCCGCTATATGATATAATAATAATATATTTGTATAAAGTTCTCATAGAACTTGATCTCTTCTTTTCAATGAGAACAAGCATAACATGTTTAGAGGTGACATGCACAAGGTCGACATGCAAATATGGTTAGTGGCAGAATGCATACGAAGAGCTCCCATATCCACACACAGGACAAATCACGTGGACCCATTAAATGCTGTGATAAATAGATGCGTTTGTAGCTTCGTTTTAAATGTGGTCAGGTCAGGTGATGTCCTGGCAAAAGTCGGAAGTGAGTTCCAGGTTTTGTGAGCATGAGAACTAAAGCCACAGTCTCCAAAGGAACTATCAATTTGGTAATAGCATTCATTACGCATTATTCAATTTGACAAAGTTTGCTGCCATCCACGTGCTGGTGTCATCAATACATGCAGCAAGGTATTTGAGAGAATTCGACATGCTTGAGGGCTGAGAGGGATCAAAGCAAATGTAAAGCTGAGTTGCATCTACATAGAAGTGAAATTTGTGGATTTTGGCTCCACATAGACGAATCCTGGTGCTGCAGAGTGAAGCTAACCAAGAGCCGTTGGTTGATCCATAGTTATTTTGGTTGCTGCGTTGTGATTCATGCATAGCACACGTTTCTAAGAAGCAGCCGGCAGTGGTACACGAATGTGCCGTTATTCTGTTCCGGACTCTGTCGGTTCCGGGCTGAACTAGACACACTCACACTCCGTCTGACCACTTGCTCGACATGCCGTTGGATCAGCCCTTTGCCTGACTGCTTTGCTGCACACAAAATACATGCCTTACTCTTTTTTTGGAAAATGTGTCCATAAACAACCGAAGCGAGCTTCTCTCCTCCTACGAGCACATAGACAGCAAACTCAAGGAAAACAGTAACATTAGCATGCACTATGTAGTGTAAATGCTTAGCAAGCAGCTTTCAAGCTAATGCATTCTTCGGTAGGAAATGGCTGTCCATTTGCTAGAAGAATGACATCTGAAGCATAATTTCCATGCCTTTAGAGGGGCTATTTATTTAGTGGTTTCATAACAAGGTTTAATGTCCTTTTGGTTTCTGACTGAGTTTAGCTACCTTCATTAGAGCCACATCTAGCTTCCTAGCTTACAAACGACTGGGTTGCTTAGTACGGCTTGATTGTCTTATCACCTGGAAAGTAATGCTGGCTGTTGATTGAAATTCTTGGCTAGTTAAGGAGTGCCAACACTGCAGGTAGAGATTGTGCTGCAGTTCTTGAACTACATGGACAAACTCATTTTTCTTGTTTTAGTCGCGTTGTTTATGCATTTTGCCGATCGTGCAGTTTGGTGGTGAGATTTTTTGGGTCGTTCTTCAGATTGCTGTCTCTCCTCTTTAGTGCCACGTGGATGTTGTGCACCAGCTTGTTAATGGTAGCTGTCAAATACCGATCCAGCAAAATATCCTACCACACATATAATTTAAACCCGGAACGTAAGGTCCTGAATTGGTGACACAAGCCGAAATCCCCGAATCACCGAAATAAATCCCCAAAATAAATCACCGAAATAAATTTGCATACATTATAGAGTAAACACTGACTGGAAGGCCTTGCTTGCAATATCTGTAGCATCAGACCTAGTAGGAAATGCTTGCCTGAGGCATTTTGATCCTGTACATTTCTTGAGAGACAGTGAACATCACCAAGTCCCTGTAGGAACCAACTCACTATATGCTGCTTAGAAAATCATCTGATGTCGGTATGTGTACAGGAGGGATTCGATTGTTCTAGTTTGCCATAATTATATATGCACTAAGTTGTGTGTGTCAGCTAAAGTGTGCAATCCATGATCCTGTCAACATAAAGAACCTCGGTAAATCCAAAATATTTGCACAGTCGCATGACTATTAATAGTGCTTACTTACTTTTTTTGGAGTTTAAGTATCAACAAATGCTAGTTTTAAGCATGACCACTTGCTAGGCTCGTTTGACTTGCCAGCCTCTGTGTTACTGTTTGCTTTTGCCTGACTCTCCACAGCATTTGCGCTTGTTTAGCCCAGTGGTTAAGGCATTTGTCTCGACCAAGGTCAAAGTGAATGTATTTGATGATCAAGATCGTGTGTCATATGTGAAGCACCCGAATAGAGGTCAAGTTCTCTTGGGGCACTATGCAAATGAATATGTATATGTATGTGTGTGTATATGTATATATATATATATATATATATATATATATATATATATATGTATATATATATATATATATATATATATATATATATAATATGTGCTCATGAATGTGTGAACTGATGTATAAATAACGGATTTTGAATGAAATAATACCGTGCTTCGTTGTAGCTGGATGCCTTGGAGTACATTCATAGTAACGGCTATGTCCACGCCGACATTAAGGCCTCCAATATCTTGCTTGTTGATGGGCAGCCAATCCCGCAGCATGTGTATCTGGTTGATTATGGCTTGGCAAGCAAGTTTCAGTTGGACACTTCTCACCACGAATACAAAGAAGACCCTAGGAAAGCGCATGACGGGACTGTTGACTTCACAAGTAGGGACGCCCACAAAGGAGTGAGTAAGTGGAACGGCTACTCCTACCCATTGCTGCCAGCAAAGCTAATGTCGGCCATGATTTCAATCCCATGTTTTGCCTTCGTCAGTGTTAGCGATACTGGCCTGGTGACGTACAGCTGCATACAGGCTAGTGCCAGCGAATTACTTCGAGCTAGTAGGAGCTTGATAAGAAATATGCTCTCGTTGGAATGCCTTGCTGGTATTCGGTATCTCACCTCATTCATATAGCGGTTACGTAAGCGTTCCATTGACTCTACGCCGAAGAATACCTGTGCTTGTCTTGTGAAAAGATTTATCCTACCTCGGGGCAACAGCTGCTATGAGTCTGAGTGGTTGTGCATTGCTATTAGGTGCTCTTGTTGGTGTGGCACGAGGTATTAGATATTAGGTACTATTATTATTTTGCTATCGGAGCTGTCAGTACTTTATGTGGCTCCTTGGGGGCCTCCCCCCCCCCCGAGGAGCTGCGTAGTGGGTCCCTCCAAATAGCTCTGTAGGAACAGCTGCTTCACGGATAATCTTCCCACTATCTCTCTCGCGAAGCTGATGTCAGTTCATCTCAGACACGTTTTTTGAAGTGCTCTTCTTCATCGTAACTCGATCGCTCGAACTTGTCCCCCACACACCGCTCTAGATTGTTCGACAGCTCACTCAGCATACCTTGTATGTCAGCATTGTTTGTTTACTCTCGTACACTCAGTTAGGTCGTATAGCCGAGCTGGTGGAGGGGAAATCGTCCTTTGCTGTCGTAAAGTAATCGGCAGTGTGAAATCGTCGTGCTGTCTGCGCCGTTGCTCAAGAAGCCAGCAGTTGATTGTGGCTCGTGTGCCAGTAGCCTTTACTGGACTCACTGTGAGCACGCTTGCACGACATTTCCTCTTCAGAACCGTCTCGCAGAGGTGACATCGAGATCCTGGGCTACTGCCTGCTTCAGTGGTACTCCGGCACGCTTCCTTGGTTAAGATTCATCGCCGATAAAGACGCCGTGCGAGACATGAAAATCAGGTAGGTCGCTTCTGCATGCCATTCGTATTTTGCTGGTCGGTCGTCCGGCCGAAGCTTTTCGGTGACTGGCTGGTTGTGGCTTTGTTGGGTGGCTGGGCCAACAAGCTCTTAGCAGCCGGTCGCATGTGTATGCTTGCCGTTATGTGTGACATGAGCAGACGATGTTTACTTGAAGTGAGCCTGCAGTATTACATTGCACACACCGTTTTAGGTACATGAACGATGTCCGTTCACTTATCAGTGCTTGCAAAATTAGTGACCCATCAGGTATGGTATCTTGCGTAGCTCAAGCTGGCAGCTTAGCCATTGCAGCTGTAGATTCTTTATCACTTGTTCTTTTTTTAAATACAGAACTGAATACTAATGTTTCGTCCGTCCGTTTTAATGGTCTCGTTCACGAAACTCGCATCTCTCTGCGAGTCTTGCCAAGCGTTGCGAACCTGCTACTCTGTCAGCAAGCGAGCCTTGTCCATATGAAGAGGGCTGACATTTCTACACAGTTAATACCGTCGTCTGAATGGCGTCGCAGAAGATGGATACTAAATGTTATCTCCTAAATGGCAATTACTTTTTTGCTCTAGGCAAAATTCTTTCAACTTGCAGATGTGATCTTAAACCCGAAGCGTTTAAGCAGCTGCTATGTAGTGATGTGAAGGTGAGAGTTGGAATAGTTAATGATTGTGTAGCGCCCCAGAAGCTAGCATAGGGGTCTTAGCGAGATGTGGGAGCAACTGTACGCTAATTGGTCGCCTGGTTGAGCGCTAGTTCTAGGGGTCTGAGAGCTTTGGCTATGACTGAGCGAATGGTAATTGATGTACTAAGGATTAGTCAAACGTTTACAGTTGTTCGAACTGTAGGCAGTGCATCGGTATGAAAATATTAAATGGACAGAATAAGCAATGCTGATGCAAGTTTGAGCAGAGCAGGATTGCTTTTCTTTTTAGTGCACTTATTGAAACTCGGGCTGTGATCAGAGGTGACATAAGTTTCAAGCACTCTCTGAGCGGCTGGCGATCTCATCTTTGATTGGTATCGCTAGAAGTAACCCGACGAGATTCGTTATCACATTCTGGGGAGAACTTGCATCGTTGTGACTCCTGAGAATCAGACAGTTTCTAGCTGGTGATGTATAGCCCTAGTTATTGAGAGGTTGGTCCTCCAATATCAGTATTATCAAAGTCAGAGGCAGCCGATCGGCAATAGTGAGATGGCATCCATGAGCAGCTTTCGAATGCAGTTCATGGTCAAAACTATATAATCCTTTGGGAATACACGTTATTAAATTTAATTTCAAAATAGCTTTTGTATTTTATGATTTGAGCCATCCGTATCTAAATCAAGTTGACTATCAATCACCACGTGGTGTACTAGGCTATCAGAGGTCGGGATTGACCAAATTGAGCAATATATTTTTTTATAAAGATGGCTCTGATCTCCCAAAAACGCTTTGTTGAGATGCTTGCGAAGTCTGCTTCCTTCTCAAAGCCGTCATTCGTTGAGCACTGGATGCACATGTACGGGAAGCATAGTGATGCAAAGGATTCCTATAATTTTTTATGCGAATCACTGTACTTTCTTATCATTGTCTTTGTACTCTTTTAAGAGTCATAGCAAATGGTTATCTTGTTTGCCCTTTGTTACCGTGTACGCCTGGCTGAATGTTACATGTGGTTGTTAAGGGTAGCGCACCAGCATCACGATGTCAGGTCTGCACCAGGGCTTGCACTGGGGAGTGCTGTGCTCTCTCTGCCACTCAAAGTGAGATACCAGAGAGCAGCTTGACTGATGTACAACTGTGTGGCTTCCGTAGCACTGACTAGCTCAAGCACACATACCCATAGAAAAGTGTACCGTATCGTCGGCTGTCAGCTACTCTTTATTTAGCTAGCATCGCTGTTGTATGGCACAGGCTTACTTGCGCTTGTCTACTACATTAAGGATGCTGCTGCCGTTTTTCCGCACTTGTTTGCTCTGGCTCTTGACGTGCTCTGCTGCAATGTACGTCAGATGTGCAAAATCAGTCTTGGCGAGATTTGACAGGGCCTACATTGTTCCTTTCTTTTTGTCTGCTTATCGAGAGACTCCGGGCGTTTATGGGCTGTGCATGGCAGAGGCGGCCACCATTGCGGTGTTGTGCTTGGCTTTCCTATGCCTGGCTAGAGACTCAGCATGCCACGATGTTCATCGTGCCGCTGAGCAGTCTGTGTGCCACTGCTGGCTGAGACTGTAGTCATAAGCAGGCATTGGTGCTACTGTCGTTTCGTAGACCTGTTCTTCGAGTATTTCAACTATGTGACCCAGTTAGACTACAAGGAAGCACCAGAATACGATCTCTTAAGGGATATTCTTAGACGTGGACTGAAACAAAACTACGATACTACACTGGTTTTCTCAGAAACTCAGGTATCACGGCCTGATTGTAATTGCATTAAAAAAGGTTGAAATTTCCTTTTTGAGCAAAGGCAATGATGCATATGAGTGTGTTTTGTGCGCATGTGTGTAACACACTTCTTGCATCGATGCAAATGATTGTGCCTTAGCCACTGTAGCCAGACTTGGATTAACTGTTGTGTTGCATCTGTGTTGTGCTTTTTGAGCTCTTATGCTCTTTAACATATTTACATGCTTGGGCCAATGATACTAGTGACCAGGTGTATGGGTTGGATTTGCCTCAGATGTAATGCATTCTGTAGTTATCGTTTTTTTAAAACTTGGTATGCTGTGTTGGTGTGCTGCTGTCCGCTTTCGAATCGCTGGAGCACTCTGACTAGCAGTGGAGAAATCCTGTCGCTCCCTCTTTTTTCCATGTTGCATCCACAGAAAAAAGTTTTCTTTTTCATAAGAGAAGACGAAGTTGAAATATATAAGTATTTTAACTAGTAGCTTATGATTTTGCTGAGTAAAGCTGTGATGGCAACTCGACTCCAGTCTATGCTATCTCGATGCTTTAACGGGTGCTCGAACGGAAGGGGGGCAAGCTAGCAGTCTTGACGTCAGCTCCTCGCGTGGGCTCGTTAGCGATTGAATGTCTGGCCGTAAATTATGAGCAACACACCTGAACCGGACCGGATCGTTGCTCGATCTGGTGTGCACGTGCGCTCGTGTGTAGCACCTTGCTGCTACCGAACCGGCTCGCTGCTACTGCCGGCGCGAGGTCGGGTCGGTGCTACTGCTTCTCCTAGTCCGAGCCGGACCTGTACGTGCCGGCCGTGCTTGGCCTATTCGTTTGTAGCCGGTGAAAAGTGCCAGCAAGACGGGAAGGAAGCGAACATTTGCCGCCGGTGCATCGAGCCCCGGAGCAGCCGCCACCAGCAGCGGAAGGGCAAAGCCGAGGGCCTCGTCGAAGAGTGGCGCCGCAAGGGCAGAGGTGGCAGCGGCCTCTTTATCGGCTGCCGAGTCTTCGTCGGGCACTGTTAGCTCCGACGGCCTGGCAGTCAAGAGACCGAGGAAAGCCGTCGGCTCGACAGCGCTCAAGTCGGTGCCCGTCGGCGATGCCCGCATGGAGGTCAGCGGTGGCAGCAGTTTGCCTGTCACCGCCCGTCCGGTCCAGGCCAAGGGCCGCAGTCCGGCAGCCAAGGGCCGCAGTCCGGCAGCCAAGGGCCGCAGTCCGGCTCCGCTGGTAACATCGGGCAGCTCGGCGTCGGCGAACGGTGAGTCCTTCCTGCCTGCGCTGATTAGCCAAAGCCAGAGCGGGCGAGTCGCACAGCGAGCCTCGCACGGCATACTCGGCGATTCGTTTTCCTTAGTTCGGCTTCCCGTCGTTGCCAATCGTGGCGTGTTCGTGCCGTTGCGCTTGCAGGTCATCCGATGCCGTCGGTAAACCGAGCGAAGCTCGTCAGCTCGGCGAGCACGCAGACTTCACCGTCCCTCAAGGGTCTCAAGGCGCGCCGGAAGTGAGACAGCATCGGTGGCAACGCACCGGTCGTAGCTCAGGATGTTGGCTGCACCATCAAGCGTGCTCCTGCAGCCGTCAAGCAGGAGGCAGCATGGCTCGTCGACGGCCGCTTGTACGGCCTACACGGAGCCGCTACTCTGCTGCCTTTATAGCGCGACATTGTTTTCTATTAAAATAGTGTGCCGAGACAGCAATCATGTCTGCCTTTATTGTCGCGTGCTCCAGGCGGGCCTGTACCCTTAACTTCTTTCTGTAGTATCTATCGATAGCAGCAGCACTGCTGTTTCGTGCAGTCTTTCAAAGTAGCATCGTGTATAGCCTGTCCTAACCGAAGTGACCGTGCACGTGACCGTCCCTGGCTCGTTTGGATGCAAACTGGCAGTGTATACCGAGGTGAGTTTGGAACCGTGAGCTACGTGGGTCCTTGATCAACTCGTGCTGGTGGACCTGAAGGAATCCGCACTGATTTGGCCCAGTGGCTAAGGTGCTCACGTCGAACCAAGATCAAGGTGACTGTATTTGATGACTAAGGTCGTGAGCTCGAGCCACATGGCATATGTGAAGCGCCTGAATAGAGATTAATTTCTCCTAGGATGCTTTACAAATGAAATGTATATATATTTTATAATGATAGTAATAATAATAACCGTAAGTCTGATATGTAGTGCCCCTAGAGAACCAACTCCCTATCCAGACGCTTGACAACTTGCTGCAAGAAAAGCAGTAACGACAAGCAAGGTATCATAGCTTCTTTTTGAAGCGTAGTTGGCTGTTCAAGCCAACATAGTTCGTTCTTGTACGATCCAGGGTGCTTGTACGATCCAGGGTGCGTGCACAACATCTGGAGCTTGTGGGAGGAGTTGGGTGCCGGCACGAAATTGGACCGAAAGTGAGATCGAAAAGATCCGACGACGGCATCGGACAGTGACTTTTTGATACGAGTGTTTGAGTAGCAAAGCAGAGCACCCCAAGGGCTGTGATCTCTATAGTGCTCCGCAGAAAAGGAAAGCAAGGTCTGTAGTTCGCATGTATGTATCGTATGCAGGCTCCTCGGATAAGCTACTGGTGAGCTGTTAGAAGCACCACCGAGAGGGGCCGGTGCACAGCTGTGGTCCGCCTGTGATGTGGTATGGACGCAGGCCGGTAACCAGCTGGTGGCTAGATGGTGGATTCACCATCAGGGTCGGCCATTGCACTGCTGTGGTCCGTCTTTGATGTGGCATGGACCAGCTGGTGGCCAGATGGTGGATTCACCATCAGGGTCGGCCGGTGCACAGTTGTGGTCGATGAGTCATCGGAGTCGACCAGGGGAGGGCAGTTGTGTGAGGGCAGGGGCTGAGAGAAGCCGTGCGCTCTTGGGCTCCGTGTGCTGGGAATAAACTGTCGGTGTTGGGCATCGGCTGGCTCTCTGCTGTGCAACCAAACTACAAGGTCGAAACATGGTCGTCACACAGAACCTGTTGGTGTCGTCCAGATAGGAATGGCAATGCTCAAAGCTCGGCCAGTGTTAGCCCACTTGTCAGTAACCGTCGGCGAGGATAATAGCAGCTCACCACGTGGCTACACCTACATTTTCAGCAGCTACGATTGAAAGACTGTTGTTGCTAACCTCGTGCTGTTAACCTCGAGATCGATTATGCAAGACGAGGGAATAGGACAAATGAATAGGCAAAAATGATTTTAGGATCGCTGGCCGTGCAGGCAGGCCGGTCCTCCTTATTAACTGCTTTAAGTTCACTGAGTTGTTAGTTGCAGGTTAGCCATCGAGCGTGGGCAGCCGTGCAACCACACGGGTGATACCATCTGCTAATACTAGCGTGTGCAATTTAAAGCTGCCGGTGTACAGCGACAGATCCAAATTCAAATGTAGGCCACGGAGAGTTAACACGTAGGCATAATGTAGCTCATCACAGCTTCATTCAAACCTTGAGCAAAAACAAGTGACTGAAACTATTCCACGAATGCAGAGCAGCGACATTGCTACATACACGCTATCCAGAAGCAATTCTTCGTCAGGCTGCAGTGTTTTGCGCATGACCACGTGAGGATGCAAACTACTGCAGCACAGTGGGCTTAATGAAAGGCAGTGTGATAAACTGCAAACACCACGATACACGGGATGGGCCGTGCGGCTCCAATCAAGTCATGAACAACCGAGGCAATCTATTTGGCTTGTACCATTGGAATTTAATCAATCACGAGCTCCCAACGAGGAAAGCAAATGCACTTTGTTTGAAAGTATCGACCGCCATTCCTCCAGCGAACATCGGTTCACAGGTGCAACGACTTGCCGATCTGCCATGCGTCTGAGACGGTAGCTATCCATTCGAAGTGGCGATCGTCCATCCAAGGAGGCATTATCGGCCTATTCTGCCAAGCCTCTGGTCGGTCTTAGGATCAGCCACAAGTGCCTGCACAGCCACGATAGCCTCGTTAATGCGCGTCTGCAGGTCCCGCAGCTCACGCAAGTGCAGCAGACGCAGTATCCTGGCCGCATCGTTGACGACATAATCTACAAAGTGTGATAAAGCGCTCAGTCAGCAGACATCACTACGGCCAGGGCAGCCGCGGGCTTTACCGAGGCTATGTCAGCCTCGACAATGACCCGGAAATGAAGAGAAGAAAAGCCAAGCAGAGTCATCCATAGTTATGCAGTGGACGAGCTAAATCCCAACGAAACGGCTCACTCAAAGCCGCATCTCCTTACTGAAGCATCGCCATCGTGATGCTGCCATACAGCTGGAAGTTGCAGCGCCGGACTTGGGTTACTAGAAACTTCTAGTAAAAACGAACAGGAATTAAGTTTTCTTTCACGTTATATATCTATTATATCTTTACATATAATATAAATAAATAATACAATATATATATATATATATATATATCGCTATATATTCACGATATATCTTGTCCCTTGAGCAGACGCCAATATGGTGGGGTGACATCCCCCCACCCATTAGAGAAGATGCTGCAACCTCGGAACAACTCCCCACCACAGCCTGCTCTGGGACTTGCCGGTAAAGAAACGGCTAGCCCTGCAATAGTGACCTGGCATCTGACTAAGTTTGTGCAACTGCAGCAGCTGCCTGACATATCTAGCAAAGATGAACCAGTGCGGCTTCATACTGAGAATGCCAACAGTTGTGAGAGCTGCAGTGCCACTTTCACTCGACAGGGTATGTTGGATTTGTGCGAGCAGTCGCATACAGCAAAATACGGCTCAGACAGCCGTAGCACCGTGCTAGCTGATCAGTTACTGAGCTTACCCAAAAGTGGGTCAGCTGTTCTCGACCGGAAGAGGGCAGTGGCTAGGCAAGTCGGTGGACCCAACAGGGTAGGTAGCTTGATGATTGGTGGCCTAATCAGAATTCAACTGCTAATCTATGCTCAAACCCTTTCCAGTAAAAAAAATATTCCAAGACTATGCTTGTAA
Organism: Cristatella mucedo; assembly: GCA_009760855.2. Classification (NCBI taxonomy): domain Eukaryota; kingdom Metazoa; phylum Bryozoa; class Phylactolaemata; family Cristatellidae; genus Cristatella; species Cristatella mucedo. The sequence continues at coordinate 107,713 of WPIO01000228.1, read as the reverse complement.
CACCGATTTCCTCTAAGGCAAAGTCCATCAACCTCCCCTCCCCCCCTCTTAAGCGGCTTCTCTAGGTGTCCGGCAGCCTCGTAGGGTATCTTAGCCAGGTGGAGACCGTAGTTCAGCGCCAGTGAGCAAAAAGACCGGACACATTAAAAAAGGTAAAGGTAAAGGGTAACACTAAAGGAAAACCTATAGAACAGATGGCTGCACGAGGGACAACTTTGCAGCGCCGAGCACAGTGGCCCAACCTGGTTCATGTCGTACGCCACACATGCTTCAGTTGGCACTTACCGCCGGTGTCGATGCCGGCATCGATAGTCTTGAGACTCAGCGTCGCCGGTGCAGCACTACCAGCAGCAGTTGATGCTGCTGCCGATGGTTTCCTGTCCTTCGAAAGCCGCTCTTGCACCAGCAGATTGACGGCCTGCAAGTGTGTAACGACATCAGTTGAGACCTTGGCTCCTTGCAAGTACCACACTGTCATGCGGAGGGTTTCGCTCCTTGCAAGTACCACGCTGTCATGCAGAGGGTTTCGCAGGGCAGAATGTCCTTATGACAAACTGAGGATAATGCCGCAGATGGAAAGCCAGCGCCACCCGGTCCACGGCGTCGCTTTGGGGAGACAGAACCGACCTTGAGAAAGCCACAGCACTGCTGCATCGCCACCCGCCAGCTACTTTGGGATCGGCAACCTACTCGCACCGCTGCCGCTCGATCGGAGCGAGCATGTAGCTCGACCAAATCACATGTACAGCAGCAGCACAGCGAGTGCAGCAGGGAGAGGAGGACCTTCGGAGATACTTCGAGACGTGACAGACAGAGGACGGTAGCAGCTACAAGATACTTACGAGACGTACATTGCGGCGCCAGTAGATAGCAAAAACCAAGCTCCTTGAATCTTTAAAGTGATAGAGGTGATCAAGTGATAGAAATAAAGTGACAGAAATAGCAGATGTAGCAGCAGCATTGGCTGACCTGTCTGCCGCGTTTTAATGAGATTCAACACACCCCCCCCCCAAGGGATGGCGCAGTGCTTGAAAGGAAAGGATTCGTCGTGCCGTCCTCAGGGATTGAACACGCTGCCTATGAAGCCAGCCCACAATAGTCGTGAGCAGTAATAATAATAACATATAATAAAAGATGTATATAGCACCCTAGGAGAACTACATCTCTTTCTTTGCACTTTACATCCCACTATATTCATACTTGTAGCGAGCGACCGATGCAGGCAAAGCACAAGCACAGAGCGACTGGATGCTTCACACAGGTACATGCAAGGCTTCCAATGCCAGAGGGACTCCAAGAAAGCTCACAACACGGGAATCTTAGCATGTGATTTGCTACAAGAAGGCTGATAAAACGCACAGCAAGTAACAGTTTTCTGCACCATAGAAATCCTAGGTACTTGGATAACCTGTTTTTGGAGCATGTGCAGCTAAAAAAAATCCACACACACACACACACACACACAACACATAAAATGCAACAGAGACAGGTGTGCACGCAAATGCATACAAGCAAAGCAAATAAAGACATACAAGCAAACGCGGGCAGGCATTCCCTAACAAGCAGGCTGCTGCAGTGCTAAGCTGTGTGCAGAGACTGGTGAGCAGAGAATGGTAACACCAGTCCACGTGTGACGGAGCTCTAAATGGCTAGCATAAGGGTCTTTGCCCAGCGGTAAGGTGCTGGCGCTTTGAGACACGTGTCTAGGCTTCCAGTTCTGCAGAGGGTAGTTCTTGATTTTCTGCTGCAAGCTCGAAGTGAAAGCCGCCGAAAGTTTCCTGCTACCATGCCAGTGAGACTGTGAAATCCATCGCCCTATACTCCTCGCTCCGCAGGCTATTCCGCAAGCGGCTGCATATAGCCATCCTTATCGTACGAGCAGCGCCTGCGCAACGGCTTTACCTTCAACAACTCGAGGTGGTCCGGATGCGCGGGCAGCTGCAGGAGGCACTGCAGCGACGTCACGGCCGCCTTGAATTCGGCACTCTGGTCTGAAAGAGCAGCAGCAGCAGCACATCTGGCACGGTGTGGCTCAACACAATGGCGGATGCCCCAAGAAGACCGAGACTGAATGCCAAGCTGGCAAGGAAGCGTGGGAAGAAAACATGACGTTCAAGCACCACCGAGTCCAAAGCACTGCTGCATTGCAGCGGTCAAGTGGCACAGCGAGCAGGCAGAGCTGCTGCTGCAGCGGCGACGACAGTCGCGCAGGCGGACTGACTGTATCCAGTGGGAGGCCTCCGACCACCGACCGGGCCCGATGGATGGGAGCGACCGAGTCTGACGAAAAGCCTACAGCCTACACGCCCCATCGAAGACCGTCGGCAGGGCACTGGCTGGCCGAGCTCTGGTGCTCTAGCGTCTTCTCACGACACTAAATGAAACAAAAGCTGCACTCTTTGCTGCGACCTGCCCTTCAACAGCACTGAGTGACTGAATCTTGTTCAGGCAGCCTGTCTCTCACGTGCCCCCCTCACTACCGCCCCAGTCTTGGTGACGTGTTCGCAAAGACAAAAGCAAGATCGGAGCACGACCACGAGCAGGTAGACACCGACCGTTTGAACCTGCCTTTACGCACTCGTACCTACGGCAGGCTGGTTCTCATAATAATAATAATAATAATAATAATAATAATAATTCACTTGATAAAGCGCCCTCAGAGAACTTAATCTCTCTCTAGGCGCTTTACATTTGCTGTAAAGTGAAATGCAATTGAATGGTAAGTAAAATCATTCTTGAAAAACAAACGAAATGAATAATATGGTTAGGGGTGACATGCACAGGGTCAGCATGCAAATGTGGTTAGTGGCAGCATGCACAGTGTCAGCACGCATAAGCACATCAAGGACGAATCACAGGGACCCACTAAATGCTGTCCTAATCCTCATCGCCACGTGACCAGCCAAAAGGGCAAGGCTGGCGAGTTATGCGTGTAGCATCGTGTGAGATAGGCTCTGGCTGCATCTGAGCACGCCTCTATGGGCTGCACGCTCAAGCCCCCACCCCCGAATCCTGCAGGTTTGAAGGACGGTGAGTGCCCGCTGCATGCAAACGAGCAGCAAGCAGGTAAATCTACTTATTACAGCATTAAGTGGGTCCACGTGATCCGTCCTTAGTGTGCTTATGCATGCTGACACTGCGCATGTTGCCACTAACGATATTTGCATGCGACCTATGCATGGCACCTCTAACCATGCTACGCTCGTTGTCAATGAGCATGCTACCATTGACTATTCGATCGTGCTTCCTTTACAGCAAATGTGAAGTGCCTAGAAAGAGATTGAGTTCTCTGAGGATGCTATAACAAATGTAGTTTTAGTATTATTATTAAACGACGGCCAACCGCTTGTGGCACGCCGGTGGCAGCTGGGTCTGCACAGGTCGCCACTCACAATCCAGGTCGGCCAGAGGATTTCTGCCGGCAGAGCTCGGTCGGCCACCAACAGACTTTGCCTCGGCCGGGGTCGCCGGTTTCGGTTCCACGGACCGGTATTTCTCTGCGTTGTCAGAATATTCCAGCCTGATGGCCAAGCCGAGCAGCCACTCCAGACAGCCGGCACGGTCGGATGACGGTAGAGGACACTTCAGTTCGGATAAGTACTACAACAGCAGCAGACAATGTGAGCTACAGCATGTCCGAGACCATAAATGCCTTAAAGCAGATACATCGGATGAGTCGCGACGTTTCGATACGGCTCTCTCTGACTCGTGAGTCGGGTCCAATGCAAGGGTCCTCGTAACGTCACGATTTCATTGTCTGCACTAAGTTGCCTCCTTGTTCCCCTTAATTTCCAAAAAAGTTGTCGAGAGAAAAACGACAGCAGAGCTTGCATGAATCAAGGCTGCTTAAGGCGAAGGCCTTCGGTGATCCATTGATCGAAAGGAGAAGGCATTCGGTGATCCATGAGTCCATTTGATTTCAGCTGCTGCCTCAAGAAAGGGGTCGGTATTTCGGGTGTCATGCATTGTTCAGGGCAAAAACTTGTCCAACCAAAGCAACTGAAAGCTCATCACAACGAAGAAAGTAACGCTGCTACCCTTGGGCCGATTTCATGTCTGTTTATTAAGAGATTATTAACTTTATAAATTATTGCTTAAATAAAATTGTACACACCAAGATTCCCCATCAAACAGGGTATCGACTTCAAGTTTCTGCTGCTCAGTTCATCAATTTTTTCATGTTGCTCATTTCAGGTCCCTTCATAAGCTGCGGCCCACCTATCGCAAAATACTTCTCAGTGATGCATCACATCGTACCACAAGCTCTGATGACATGTCATATAGTGGTGCATCTTGCCAACCTCAAATCGTGTGGAGACTGTGCTGTCAGCTCATACTGCTCCCACCAAAGCATGACTGACATCACAACATCCTCTGACTATTCATTTAGAAAGAAGTAAAAAAAAAACATATTCTTCACAGCATCTGCTCTGTGGGTATCAGCTGTCCTTTATGTGCTTGTGCATGCAGAAACTTGCATATTATCACTAATCATCGACATGCTGCCTTCCAAAACCTATTTGGTGCCTAGAAAAAGAATTAATTCTCTTAGAATACTATACACGTTTTAATATTACTGTCATTATTGAATTGCTGCTGTGATCCACTGGGTTCACCGAGACAAGAAATTTCAGATAAATGTGCCGCTTCTACCGTGCTCATGTCGAATGAGATCACCTGAGAGCATATCACCTGAGAGCAGAGCCCACTCATCACTCTCAATAAAACATCAAACATTTGCTACAACATGTCATAGCAAGAACAAGATAACCCGAAAATCACGGCTCTGTCAATTAAATGGGACATAGCAGCACAGTGCTCACCGTGGCCGGAAGCACACCGTACCGGAGCCGAACACACATCGTGGCCGAAAGCACCCTTTAACACAGTTCCTCATGTTGTGGCGACCCCCAGCCATACAATTATTGTGTGCAAAATGTGGAAGTGCGTGTTTTCCAATGGTCGTAGGCGACCCCTGTGAAAGGGTCGTTTGACCCCCCCCCCAAAGGGGTGGCGACCTACAGGTTGAGAACCGCTGCTCTAGATGATTGCAGAGCTTATGCACAGCACGGCCTAGCGGCCTGCTTTTCATGTCGAGAGGTCTCATAAAAAAACAAAAGGAAATGGCCACCAATGAGCTCGCAGGTCGGTCTGCCACGACCTGCCGTGCAGTACCTTGCCGTACACCGCTGGCCAGGTGGCGCTATCCAAGTCTCGAAGCGGCCCACGCTCTTCGATTTTCAGTTGCCTGACTTTCTGGTCTTCTAACCAGGCAACGAGGCTCCGATACTGAGCCTCGTCTGAAACGTACAGCACAGCAAACGTGAGGAGGCACAGCACGCAGCAAGCGCTGAAGCAGATGACGTGACCTGGCACATCTCACCACTGCAACGACTCGAAAGACTGGGCAAGTGCTTAGACTTGGCTTGGCTATCCGCCGGCCAATATAAGCCCTATAGTAAGATGTCGGCCCTTCACGGCCCATGTCGTGGGTTCGTGCAATGCGGCAGCAGGATTTCTCACTAACCACTGCAAGCTCGAAAAAGCCAACGGGGCTCTTCTGCAGCTGCAGTGATGAGGCTGTTTACTTGGCTACTTTCTACTTCATGTAAAAGTGTTCTCTTTTCAAAACGGCCATACCGAAGAAAGACGCCCACAAAACAAAACTAGCAGCAGAGAATTTTCCTTTGGGCTCCCAAGGTGGCAGCCGTAGCAATGCATGGGCAGCTTGGATAGCAATGCACGTCGGATTGTTAGACACCGGCACCTGCCGGTTTTGCTTTAACCTTGCTCCGGGCCAAACCAGGCCGGAGAATGTCCCACGGTATTTCATGCCAAAGTGTAGGGAGCACGGATAGCAAAAGAGTTGAGGAAGAGAGCTAATGATGGCTTGGTGCAATCCAATGGCACCATAACACGAGCTGGCGACCAAAGTCGGCTTGACATGGATAGATGCAATCGCGAACATCCCATCGGAGAGATACTCAGTATCATTACGGCAACGAGCAGACTGTGGCTGTTGTTCCCATACAACCCGCCATCCAACCCTAACTGCACTTTAAAAGGCATCAGGCGAGAGCTAACTTTATTGTTCCTCGACATCTAACGTCGGGAAGTCGAGACCGCGTGTGTAAGTGTACACGTGCATTTGCATGAACACACGTGCCACGGCCACGTTTTGCTACAGCCTTGTGAGACTGATAGGATCAAGAAATGCTGAGCTTTTCCAAGCCTTAAATGCAAGACCTATTTATGAGTGGAGCGATACTCATAGATAATTTGTCTTCATAATAAAAACAAATGCAATTGTGGCCGAACCGTCAAAAGGATTTCTACAGCCTCATACCGCCCAACGGATATTGCAGCGCTACAGAGAAATAAAGAAATTGGTGTTTTTCTTGATAGTTGAACCTGCAGTTCAACGCTATTTCGAACTCAAGTCAAGTTCAGCTTCGGGTTCAACTGCAACTACGCATAAGCATAATACAACTTGTGCATATATGCATGTGCCGCGACAGGCAGTGGCTTCGCACAAAACGATAGATAAATCGAGCGTAATAAAACGTGCTGCTTCCCTTACGTCGTTCTAATCTTCAACTGTTGCTACGCACAAGCCTAACAGAACTTGTATAAATATAATACCAACAGGATGCAGTGACTTGACTTGACAGCGGACTATGCAAGAGAGGCAACGAGATGGTCGAGACAGGCTCAGAAAACCTACTATGAGTCAATGTAACGTGAGCTCATGAATTATTACCCACTCCTGTAACTGTACGCAGCTTGGCAAAGAAGAGCAGGCCAAAAGCCTTGACTTTCAGAAAAATAACGCCGTCTATCGATGCCGATATCGACCTGTAGCACACACACGATAGCATAGGGGTTGCACAACGCTACCGTTAATTTCGAATGTCTTCTGTTCGGAATAGCCCAAGGCTTTTAATTTCCGCCGCGACATCTCGCTTGAAACTCGCCAACGTGCAGACTCTCCGTCACCAGCCTCGTATCGATCGCGTCGGCGGAATAAATGGATCGGCTGCACGAGCATCCTTCACATTGTGTGAGTGCAACCATAGATACACTCTGAGGATCGCTAAATAATCGCCGCTGTATGCAGACACATCGGTCGAAAATAGTACAAACGCATGAATACGATTTAACTTAAATGCATGATTAAATTATCATTCCTAATTATTTTTGTATGTCGGGTCACCGACGATAAGTTACTCTAAGCAAGGTCCAGAAACGAAACTCCAACGGAAAATCACTGGAAATCCGAAACTGGGACTCCACTTCCGGACTTCCAGCCCCGCGATGCTGACCGGCGGCGCGGGTTTGAGATCTTGACAGGGGTATGGTGCATTATTTGCTGCCGTGGCTTACGCGCGTAACCAGATTTTCAGATCGGCCTACGCCGAGAGCGTCGGGATGGGACTGCCATTAACGATCCTCGTTTGCCGTGGCGTGCGAGCACGCAGTGCAGCCCCTCGATCGGTATGTCTTGCGAGCAGCCTGTGCTCGCGTTGAATGAGGTAGTGCGCCCGAAAGCTAGCCCTCTGGTTGATTGATTTACCTTGGGGTAGTCTTGAGGACGCCAGAGAGGCAGCCGAGGCGTTGGAGCGCAGGACGTCGGCCTGTGCGCTGTGTGTGTGGCCGAGGGGCGGGGCTCCGCTCGAGCTCTGTCAAAATGCGCTAGGTCGCTGGCCCTGCAAAATGTAACATTTAGACGGCATGAACGATGCTAAGAATCCTCCGGTAAAAATAAAATAAACGCGGGAGTTTTGGGCGTAAAGTCAAATAACTTTGTTCTTCCATTCGGAACCACGTTTAGCTGACTAGACCAGTAGTTTGGCTAGCTTTGCGCTCAGCTCGGCAGCCGCGCTGTAAGTGCAACTTTCATTACGGGGACACTATTTTTAAGAGAAACAGAACCATCATCGTCAATTGATCACGCTTGACGATAGAGTTATCTCGGCTTTCTTCGACGCAAGCATTAGAGATAGCATAGTATTGTCATTCACACTGTCGACCTATTGCAACTTGAGGAAAATGCTGGCCCTTCGGCAGCTTTGCCCATCGGTAGTTTGTAAAGTCATATTTGGAATATTTTTTCTGTGACCTTAAAGAGATTCCGGGTGATATTGGCGTAATTTCATTTTCCTATTGCTGGGTGCAGGTGCGTTCTTCGATATCACCTGTTAAGTGTACGAATCGGTCGTTGTGTGGGCTTTGAAGCACGCGGTGGCTCTGTGGACAGTTGATAAAAAATAGCCTGCTGTGCCTTGTAGAAGTAGCAAATGCAAGACAGAAAAATCATGCTGAAAAGTTGCCGTGGAAAAATGGCTGAATTTTTCCAAACTGAGCGAGTTTCGCCCTTGCATCACCTTATGCAAGTTGGAAGAAGGCTGTCAAGTAGAGCAGATGCATGTGCAGAGAAAAGTATGCTTATTTTCGGAAAAAGTAAAACAATACGAACCATGAGAGACCTTTAATCTTTTACGTGGAAAAAATAACAGGAATCTACTCTGGTACATAATGATTTTCGTCAATGTCACTCGCGCCTATGTATTTTTGCTCACCAGTAATAACAATAAAAATGAGTAATATATCCCTTTGCAACTCTACGAAGCCAAAAGGACTTTGTGGGTGTTACGCAGGAGCGTTTCTGTAACCCACTCATAGCCTAGGGGGCTTTCGGTGTGCAGTTGGTAGCAAGCAGACTTATCTCACACAATGAAGAAGAAGTGAGAAGCACAGCTAAGTCAGGAGGGCGGTCGAGGAAATAGAATTAGTAGCTCAAGAGGGTTGGAAAGGATGTACCACAATCGGCAGTAAGAGATTAGATGTCGTCGCATAAGAATTGTGGAAGTCATTGTTGAAGAAGCCCAGCCCATCTTGCTGACTAAAGAAGTTGGCCTTATAACCGATGAAGCAAGGATTGACTTCATTCTTTTCAATTTGTCAAGACGTAGCTGTCGAAATGTCATCAACTATCGCGGGTTCCGTGAGCCGTTCCTGTCTTCCGCGATTCAAGCATGTGTCAATCAGTCCATCCACAGCAGACGGGAAGTCCATTTTGAAAAATAGGCATGCAGTTGAGGTAGTGAGTGACATGGAAGTAGCAGCTCAGGACGGCTGGAAAGGACGTGCCATAGGTACACCGAGCCTCACTACCTGAAAGAGGCGGGATAGTGAAACGCTGCCTCAGACCCGGATAGTGCCAACGGACCGATGAATTTTTTCCAATTAAAATTTTAAGGGGAATAATGCCGACTGACTTTAATATTTGGATAAGATATTTGGACTATTTTTTCTTTGACCTTAAAGAGATTCCGGGTGATATTGGCGTAATTTCATTTTCCTATTGCTGGGTGCAGGTGCGTTCTTCGATATCACCTGTTAATAATATAATAATAATAATAATAATAATAATAATGCCGACTGACTTTAAATGGCCACTTTCTTGCTGAATACGAAACTTGCCGGTCGCATGAACGTGAGTACCGCGATGACAGGATGACAGCGTGCGCGGAGTTCGGATCGCGTTAGGCGCAGGCGGACTTGATCAATTGCCGAAAGATTTCCACCTACGCTTAAATAAGAATAAGAAAGAAATAATGATAATAATAATAATAAGAAAGCTCATGGGAAAGGAGAATAGTCCAGTAATTTACCTTGGTCGCACTCGCTGTCGGTCGCCGCGCGAAAGCACTTCGGAAAGCTCTCACGAAAGCGTCCGCAAGAATTACCTAGCCGATGGTAAAGAGGTCGCGCTTCACGACCCAAGCAGAGGCGAAACCAGGGGGAGTGGCAGGGGTGGCAGCTGCCACCCCTGGCGTGGTAGGCCGGAGCCGAGTCTGACGCGCGGTCGCACGGCCAGAGGCCGCTCTTGCGCGGCGGCCGGTGCCCTCGGTGCTTGGCCAGGCTGCACGACACCCACAGGCGCTGGGAGATGCCAGCAGACCCACATCCACACCCCGGCGCTCCAAACCTGACTTCGCCTCTGTACCTGGGTCGTGGATTCACGTCTTACAATGCATAACTTCAGTTTGCCCACTTTAGGCAGAGTGACAGCCGCTAATACCGTTCTGCCGCCGTATACATGAGAAGCCGTGGAGTCTGCTGACCTGCACTTGCTAGTTTGCTAGACATATCAATAGAGGTACGTGGTGCATTGGGTACTCGTCGGAATTCACGCTCGGTCAGGGAAGTTTGGCGCGAGGTTTTGATTCGTCGTTTCGCTGGCCTGTGCGAGCGTATTTGCCTATCTATAAGAATGTCGTTCCGTGTCGTTTTTCGCTCCGCCCCAAGCGCGCGTTCAAGGTTGCCCTTTCAGGTCGGTTGCTCGGTCTGCAGCAGCATGAGCCAGCTGACAGTTTATCTAGCGCGTGCGCGCTTTATACTGCTGGGTTGACCGAGGGCGCTCAACCAATCCCTGCGAAGAGCAACCAGAGTTGGATTCTGGCTGTTTCGACTCGCGGCTTTTACTCATTAGGCAACCCTGACAGCACGCGCGCGCAGTGCTGCGGCTTTTCAGGGAACTCGGCGGCAGCTATAGACAGCTCGCGACATCTGCCGTTGAAGCTCGGTTCAACTTACCAACTCATGATTCTAGAGCGGCTGATAACCGCAAAGTTTTAGCCTTCAACTTGGCAGAGAATCCTATGAGACAAGTCATGCGACCAGCTTTTTCTCACGCACCAAGGCCTCTCTTTGCACTAAGTGGTTAATAGCATTATCGCAGGCCTTGATAAAAAAAAGCAGTACCTCAGCCTCACTTACACACTTGCTCGCTAGATTACGGCAAACGAGAGTACGCTTACCCAATTTCACGCACTAAGCAGTTTTGACGTCACGAACCGCCCTTGCTAATATTATTATCCAGAGATTTGGCCATGCGCTATCTTAAGCTTTCTATTCTGACAATCACCTCACCTCTATTGACAACAAAAGCTCATTTTAGTATTGAGGAAATCGCAGATGGCTGCAGTGACGGAAGTGCAGCCTGCCGCCATTCCGATTCTCTTCAATTACTTGCGGATTGCTTCAGCTTGCGTGAGCGTGCACTTCCAAGTGTGTGCGTTTAGAGAGCGTGCGATGAAGGTATGCGAAAGGATTCCTGACTTCTAGACGTATTCACAGCACGTCTCAGCCTCTCCTCTCTTCTATAATTAGTGCTTGTTTTGTGTCTCAGTAATTAGTTTTCCAAGTAATTCTGTTGACCTTACTTTGAGGACGTCTTAGCGCGCATGGGTATGGTTCGCCCACTTCGCGAACCGAGATCGTAGGGTCGTCTGAGCCAAGCAGCGGGCAAGCTTTATTGAAATCTAGCGAGGATTTCCAATGGCCGCTAAGTCGCTTCTGATGCTGCTGCACGAATGAAGTAAGCTGTTGACTCTGCCGATCAGTCGACTCGATTCCTTCAATCGAGCCGATCTCGTGCGCTCTGGCGACAGCCTGCAGTTTTGCCCTTTAGGTTGCCATCGTGCCCCCAAGTGCCTCGTCACTGACCACGTGACACTCGGCTGTGGCTACCACCGATTGACCAGCGAAAAGCCTTGCCACCAGCGCTAGTCGAGCCCAAGACCCCAGGGTCAGGAGTCCGCGACACTGACCCCTAGGACGGCGTGATGGCTGACATTTTTCAAAACGCTTAGCGGAATGTGAGCAGCGCCTCATTATCTGAGAGCTTTCTCAGGAGTTTATCGAGCGAAACCAACGGGGGAGAATGAATCTGATATCAAATGTGCTTCCGCTCACAAGAAGAAGCAAATGGAGGCTCTGAAAACATTCAATATCCTGTCACTCTAATGTCGGGTGCTCCAAACGCTCAAGTCAAACCTAAGCATATTGATGGATGTACAGCGTTTCTAGCCGCCACTTTTGAAAAGATGATCCACTTACGGACTGACCCACACGGGGTTATTAGCCGTCTGTCATTCTAACAGAAAAATCCGTAACGTCAAACTGAACTCCTGTACGAAGACCGAGCTCGCTAAGCTTAAATCCGGATCTCCATCCACAACTAAGTTGATTCACGACGTCGAAGCCTAGAGGAGTGCTTGGTCAGGTCGCTCTTTTGCTCGTCTTGACGTGTGACACCTGCCACTGCAAAATTGTCAGCGTTATTGGTTAAGCTAATCCTACAGAATCGGGCAATGACTTCCTTTACAGCGAGCGCCTGCTGGTGTCGATGACAAGCGGGCGCTTCTGCTCTGCACCGGCTCAGCGAAGGCGTTCGCAGCAAGCCAATGGTTAAAGACCTTCAGGGATGAAGAGGAGGAGGAGGAGGAGGAAGAGGAGGAGGAGGAGGAGGAGGAGGAGGAGGAGGAGGAGGAGGAGGAGGAGGAGGAGGAAGGTACGGCTGGAAGAACTAAGGAGAGCGGTACGCCTTCGACGCTCGCCCTCGCGGCCTTTTTCAGAGGGGGTGGCGCTACCCTCTTTCTCTGTAGGTACGGTCAAACAAGCCTGCCAAGCAGCGTTCTTCCGGTTTCTCCAAACGGGTGGCTCCTGTCTCCTAATTATGCATTCGGCCTACGGAGGCCTACATAGTGGACGGTGCGCCTACAGCGAGGAGCTTCAGGCTCGAGCTCAAGGTGGGAATAAGACCGAATGCTTCGCCGATGGGGCTCGAGAGAATTTGCCGGCTGCGCGCCTTATGGCGCAGAATTGTGCACTCTTTTTCAACGAATGCCAATAGTCTATCGCATTGCTAAATACGGGGGGTGCATTCAATATTATCTCGGGTAAAAGCGCGTCTGCCGTGGATTTTTGAAGCCTTCGGGATAGGAAAAGGGATTGACTGACGATCCACTTCTGATTCCTTCGAGTCACGCCCACTCAAGGCCATTCCATGAAGAATTATTCCTGGCTAGGGGCCCGAAAGCCGACATACCCGAAGCATTGCACTCTTTCGATTCGCAACGCCAAGTTCTTCCAGCTGAGCGTATGAAAACCAATTAAATGATACGCGCTATTACAGAGAACGGCTTGGGAGACCAGGAGGCTTACTCTGCGATTCGTAGGAGAAAAAGTTTCAGCGGCAGACTACACACAGAAACTCCGGGCCAACCCCCACCTACCGCGAGCTGGTCGGAATCGAAGGAGAGGGTGCAATGGACTACAGGAGCCCTGCCCACTTCCGGTCGTAGGTCGGGCTTAAGCGGAGCGCGTTCGTTCTTCAACGCACGAGGGCTTATGCCGCACTTAAACGCCGCCTCCGCGAACCGTGGCCTCTGTGTTTGCTATCTGAGGCATTATCGTATTTCAGTCCGTGCGTGCGACGTCCACGGTCAATGTTTGCTTTAAAAATACGGCGACGATCGCTGACCACCAGGAGAGTGCACGGACGAGAATCGTCGGGTACGCGTCCTGTTGCTCCTGTATGCTCGCAGCGCACTGGCTGGCGCGGAGGCCGTGACACGCGCCTGGGCTGCAGGAGTCATGAACGGTCAACCGCTGACAGGCGGTTCACCGAACTATGCGACAAATGCAGGTATGGCGGAATGCCCTAGGGATTTTGTCGCCGGAACATTTCCAGGTACGTCGCATGCGTCGAGGCAGGGCGCACGACCGTCATTAATTGGCCACGGCGGCGCCGGGTCTCACTCAGCCTCCTGCAGCCGGCGCTCCGAGCGGGCAAAGGCCGAGCAGCCGATCGCTGAGGCAACGAGGCGTGTCCGGACGGCGGCGGCGACGGCGGCTGTCGTCCGCCAGCGAGAGGTTTGAGGTTCGCGTCGGCGCACGTTTCTCATAACCTCATTCAATTTTGTCTGCAGCTGCTCGCCTATAGGTACCGCGCTATTGACGGCGATCGAATGCGAGCTTAGCTATGGCAACTGGCGGGTCCAAGGTTTCACGTCGCCGCGGCGATTGACGGGCGGGGGGGGGGGGGGCGGCTCGCGCACCTCAGCGATTAAATGAATGACCGTCGGCTAGATGCTGCACGGTGGCACTTGAATTCTCAGGCGCCCGGCGTAGGCACGCTGGATTCGCAGGAAGTCCGCGTGGCTCGCGTTGTAAATGCATCGGAATTCGTTTCGGCGATCCAATGGCGCTTTTTCGTGACATTTGAAGCAACGGAAAGAAAACGCCAGCGAGTTACGTCTTCGATCCGCATGCGTATTCAGGCTCTGCGACGATCTGCCATTCCGCTCGCGGTGCACTACGCTGGCTGCCATAAGTTTTCTGCCGTCGTATGATTAGCGCTCCGGCGCTCGAACGGAGCCCCGCTAGCAATTAATCGCCGCAGCCGCCGCCGCTTATCGGGCGCACTCGCCTCGCCGCTCGAGCGCCTCCGGTGGGTGCCGCCGCCGCCGCTTCGCGAACGTAACGATCTCCGCACGATAGCTGGAGACCCTAATACTCTCGGTTCTTCCGATGCGGCTGCAAATTTTCGAGTAGATTGAGAAGCGATTGACCGGATGTAGTGAACGATCTCCTAGACTAGCGGACGCAGCGGCGGGACCTCGGCGCTCGGAGCGTCGCAAGGCGCTGCAAAAGTCAACGGATAGCGATGCGAATGTAGCTAAGCGTAAGGCAAACGGACGGCAGCAGCTACGGAGAGCGAAACGGTACTTCCGTTCGTCCAGTGTCGCCGCTGCCGCCGGCTCCGCCCAGTCGCGGCTCGAAGATCGTCGATCGCGTGCCGGATCCGTCCGCAGCCAGCAGTAGCGCGAAGCCAGCGGGCGCTCCCGTGTAGGCAAAAGCGGGATTGTCGAACTGGGATCGTTTGAGAATAAGGCCTCCTCCCTTCGAGACTACTTGGGTGCAAAATGGCGTCATCGCTGCCGCTCGCCGGCACATTATCTGCCTTTGGCAAGATGAGTGACCGAGCGGGTGTTACGCAGGAGAGTTTTTTTATAGCGCACTCAGAGACTTCATCTCGCAAAATTTCATCAGAAAATTCACTCAGAAACTTCATCAGACTTCATCTCGCGCAGCGAAGTGAGAAAGTGAGAAGCATGGCTAAGTCAGGAGAGCAGTCCAGGAGGTGAATAGCAATAGAAGTATCGGCTCAGGACGGCTGAAAAGAGTGTGCCTCGAACTAGAAAGCCCTGACTATCGGCGGGCGATCTACCTTCGTGCGTGCGTTCAGTCGAAAATGCCCAGCAAACCAGCGTAGTGCAGCAACTCGGCAGCAGCCGCGGACAGCGGCTAGCCCGCGGTGTAACTGTGGTAGCTCGGCGTAACTGTGGTAACTCGCGACTCGTTCCGTCTCCTCGTAGGTATCGCTAAGCACGCAAGCAGCCTCGAGGTCTTTTCGCGCTTTCGTACGGCCTCGAAAAAGCCAGCAAGTCTAGCGCTCTCTGCGTACGCAGCTGGCGGCAGCAGACGTTGCCCCGTCGTCGGCCGAAGTTGCTCGCACCTCTCAGAAGATCCAAATTTAACTTGGAAACAAAATCTCGCCAAGCATCTTCCGCCGCATCTTCTCGAGCAGCAGTCCTGATCGAAGGGTTTTTCAATCAAATCAAATTTTATTTTAGTTTTTTCTTTCGTAAGCGAGGCGGTGCTCGCAATAAACCAGATTAATTTCCGATAGGAGTGCACCAGCTCAGCGTCTCGCACGGAATCGTCGTGCCGGCATGCAGTGCTAGGACTATCTCATATGCCGGAGCTAGTTTTCGGCTGGCCAGAAATTGCTGCGTTCTCGTCCGTCCGCTGACCGTTCTATTAGGAGGACCGCGACGGAACCGGCGAGTAGCAGATTAAATAGAAGGCGGCGTCTCGGGCAAAGCAGTTAAATACCACCGACGTCGCTCTACGCAGCAACATGGCGGTCTCTACAAATAACCGCTCGCTCCTCAACGTGGCGCACTCTGTTGCCGTAACTCGAACTGAAACTTAGGAATAACGATGTCTCCGTATGAGAAGAGTATCGCATTCGCTTCAGCATACAGCTAAAAAACTTTGCATTAGCTGGGGCTCAATGTATCTTCGAACGACGCGAAGCAGCTGTTACTTGTGTGAACAGCGGACCGGCAATGGCGGTGTGGTCCATGCACATATGGCCATCTAGATGCCGAGGTTTTTATTTTCCATTCAATGACACTTACTGCCAGTTTTGCGGTTTCTCTACGAGGGTTAAGATATTAGCTGGGACCTGGTTGGGCCTATGGTTCGCGAAGTAGACAAAAAAGTCACATCGTTTATTCTCAAGTAACACTCCTCACTCCCAGCGAGAGAGCCCCAACTACTCCGCCGAGTGCTTACTTCCCCACTGCCCCTCCGCTCCCTATCTGTCGCAACTCTCCGAACCCAAGGTCAGGCAGCTATAATTACCCGACGCAGCAGCTCCTCTTTGACACACCCAATTGGCAAGCAGCAGAGGAGAGCCGACCATTGCAACGGCCACAACAACCAAGCCGGCCGCCGCTAATTATAACTATACGCTCCCGTGATTTACACATCACAAAATATACGGGGCAGTCCAACAAAAAAAAGTACCGTCCACTAATACAGGACGTAATCACCGAACGCAGCCGGCCGTTGCACGGTTCGCCTAGGCCGAGTAACGACCGGCTGGTTTACGTCGTCGATGCGTTCAGCATTAGCCGCGTCAGGGACTGGTTCATATAGACCAGCTGCTGTCGCGAACGTCAGCAACGTGCCGTCGTTTTCCGTCTATTTCAATGCCGACTCCAGGTCCGACGCAGGTTACCCGGCCTTGGGGCCCGTTGGTAGTGCAGCGTGCACCTGGTGGCTTCACGAACACACCTTGCCCACTTGAGTTTGTACCTGCTTCCGGTCCAGCCGGTACATCTTCCTCGTAGCGCACCGGTGGACTTTTCCACTGGTAGCTTGTGGAGCTGGCGGCTTGGAGGTTATTTCGCACCGGGTGGCCGGCGCCAAACTATACCAAAAGACCATGTCTAAAACATCTCCGCCGCTGCGTGCCGCCATGCTCTTAATGGTGCGATGATTCCGCTCAACAATCGCGTTCCCCGATGGGTGATAGGCACACCGAAAATGCACAGTGACGCCCCAACGATTGCACAGCTGCGTAAACACTTGTGATTTAAATACAGCGGCATTGTCTAACAACAGCTGCCGGGGTGGGCCGCGCTTAATATTTGCTACAGCTCTTTGAGCAATGCTGTGGTGCCCTCATTCTGCAGTCGCCCCAAATCGCGAACGTACTCGGCCGACAGTCCACAACGGTTAAGTACGGCTCGCCCAGAAAATGCTTGACATCACACGCTAGCCTGCGCCAGTTGTTGGGCACGGGAAGGCTGCCTTGGCTCCACAACTCGGGTGCCGGGTCAACCGATCTGCAACGGAAACGCGATCGTACCACACTCACAACCTGACCGCGGGTGATTTTGGCCTTTGGGAAGCTCAATCGAGCAAGGCTTAGAGTTCGATCAACGCCGAGGTGGTGCTTAGCATGGAAGGCTCGAATGTCGATCGTTCTATCCACGCGTTCATTCGTTGCTACGGCGGCAACGCTGGCTTCAGTCAACCGATCCTGAGATTGCTCGTCGGTAGGACTGGGTTTCAACCACCGATGGGGCACACGAGTTAGGCGATCCGCTTCATTCTCGTTCGACGGAGCAAGCCGAACGGACACGTGCAAACTGCGTTCTCGAATCGTGTCGATGCTTCCCCTTCAGCCTTAGCGAATGCACCGGCTTATACTCGGAGCACAGCGACCGGAGCCAGCCGAATACTGTGGCGGAATCGGTCACGGCGACGACGCTCTTTAGGCTCCAACGGGCTATCGCAAGTTGACGCCCTTTAGCACCGACTCCAACTCAGCTAAATTAATGTGAGCTGAGTCGTCAACCTTCCGAAGCCACGACGCGTGCCCTGCAACGTTTCTGCCAATCTCTAGAATACCCCCATGGCAATGCTACTCGCATCGCATCAAAGCGTCCCAGTGGTCGTAGGTGGTACTGACCAGACGCCAGTAACGGGATCTTTGGCAAGAACGCGGCGATATACTTCTTCCACCATCTCTTGAGACGCTAGCACTGACCGGCGAATCCCAGCCTTCCCCGCTGGCTGGAGCAAATGTTCCACGAGCGCGGCCCACCCGGCAGCTGTTGTTAGACAATGCCGCTGTATTTAAATCGCAAGTACGCAGCTGTGTTGGGGCGTTACCGTGCATTTTCGGTGTGCCTATCGCCCATCGGGGAACGCGATTGTTGAGCGGAATCATCGCACCATTAAGAGCATGGCGGCACGCAGCGGCGGAGATGTTTTAGACGCGGTCTTTGGTATAGTTTGGCGCCGGCCACCCGGTGCGAGATAACCTCCGCGCCAAGCCGCCAGCTCCACAAGCTACCAGTGGAAAAGTCCACCGGTGCGCTACGAGGAAGATGTACCGGCTGGACCGGAAGCAAGTGCATACTCAAGTGGGCAAGGTGTGTTCGTGAAGCCACCAGGTGCACGCTGCACTACCAACGGGCCCCAAGGCCGGGTAACCTGCGTCGGACCTGGAGTCGGCATTGAAATAGACGGGATAGGACGGCACGTTGCTGACGTTCGCACTGTGCCGGAGACAGCAGCTGGTCTACATGAACCAGTCCCTGACGCGGCTAATGGTGAACACATTGATGACGTAAACCAGCCGGTTGTTACTCGGCCTAGGCGAACCGTGCAACGGCCGGCTGCGTTCGCTGATTACGTCCTGTATTAGTGGACGGTACTTGCAGCTCCTCTTTGGCACGCCCAATTGGCAAGCCGCAGAGGAGAGCCGACCATTGCAACGGCCACAACAACCGAGCCGGCAGCCGCTAACTATAGCTATAATGGCTAATAAACTTTCTTTTGCAATTATAGGCTATCGGAGCAAATGGAGTTAAAACATTTCCGAAGCAGTTTCTGAACAGTCGTGACCGCGACGAAGCGCGCTGGAGTCCACGGGAATGCTGGCGAACCTAAAGCATGCGCCCTTGACTTTTTTTCTTAACGGAAAAAAGGTACGTGCCGGCCCGACGTGACGGATGGAGAAGCTGGCGAGCCAGCGGCGCAGGCGCCGTGCATGCGTCGACTAAGATTCTACTAGCTTTGGACTCGGTGGCTGTTTTGAGATGTTAGTGGTTTGTAGGTCAATAGCATTTATAGCGTTGATATTCCTAATACGGTCAGTTTATGGCCTACAGTGATTTATGGGCTAGCAGAGATTATGACACTGCCTGTGATTTATGGGCTGTTGTGATTCATGGCAGTGAGATTTACGTAACGGGCGGAGGAGGCCCGGCGAGTTACGTCGAGGATGCCGGGCAGGCCGTCTGTGTGTGTGAATAAACGTCTTTGAGCCCGCTTCCGTGTTCTGCACGGTGCCGCGTACCTGCCGCTTAGGGAGAAAGTCAAACTACCAGTTATTTCGGCGCAAGCGATGGAGTGGCCCGCGTCAGATGATGCTGGAGTACTACCACGTGGGGGACGACTTCGTAAGCCGGCTGCTGGACTCGGAGCGGAGGCTTGACGAAAGAGGTGTCGATCCAGTCCATTGTGGCACGTGTGCATATTTGTGTTCCTGGCAGGTGGTGCATTAACGTTCGCTACGACCCTTCCTGACTCGGTGCAAGAGGACTTCGCCCAGGTGCGTGCAGCACTCGTGAAAGTGTTTGCTAGCCCTGAAGGTGAGGAGAGGATTCGGCGTTCGGATTTACAGAGTGCCAGGAAGGCTCAGGCGATAGCGCAGAAGCGGCTGGAGGTGGAGGCCAGTAAAGCTGGGCTGCTGCGCTCGGATTGGGTAAGCGCTGGCTGAATTGAGGAGGCCGACAAGAGCGACCGGAAGCGGCGGCAGAAATCGCCGACGGTGTGCCGGGTGACGAAGGCAGAGCCGCAGAGGCGCTGGTGGAGCCCGCAGAGACGGCGGCAGAGCCCGCAGAGACGATGGCAGAGCCTACAGAGGCGGCGTCCACGAGCGAGGCGGAGGCATCCGGCAGAGACGGCAGCGCCCGGCGGAGAGACGGCAGCGTCCGGCAGAGAGACGGCAGCGCCCGGCAGAGAGACGGCAGCGTCCGGCAGAGAGACGGCAGCGTCCGGCAGAGAGACGGCAGCGTCCGGCAAAGAGACGGCGTCGCCCAGTGATGAGACGTCAGCGTCTGTCAGAGAGGCGGCGGCGGGCCGAGAGGGCAATAGTAGAGAGCGAGACAGCACCGGTGGCCAGCGAGTCAGCACTAATGATTCCGGAGGAGACGGCGGCCGGAAGTGAAGCATTAGCGTCGGCGGAAGTGCGTGAAGCGCCCACTACGGAGGCGGCGAGACACTCGCCAGGAAGGCATGCGAGATGCTCGCCGAGCGGTCGGAGGCGAAGACCGAGGTGTGACAGCAGCAGATGGTGGCGCACAGTGTGGTAGCCTTGGTTCCCGAACTGCTGGCGGCGGAGACGCTCAAGGGGCCAGCAGAAGACGTGAGCAAGATGCTCGTCGAGGCGCGACAGGCGTACGCCGAGCTACCGAAGGCAATAGCGAAGGAGTGGCCGACGGAGCAGCAAGAGGCAAATGTGCAGGACGCTACGGCACTTAAGCAGGCAATGTGCAGGACGCTACGGCAGCTACTGAGAAGCTGACGGAAGCGACCGGCGATACGGTGCAAGACTTTGACGTGACGGGCTGCGACGCAGTTCCCCTCGCAGCTTCGAGGCCGGTCCCTGGTGAATCGGTCGCTGTCAGTCGGAGGCGCGTTGTCGTCGACCGCTACGGGAGCCACGTACGGTCAGCAAGTCGCCAACCGCGTAGGAGTCCGCTACGGGAGTCGTGGACACGGCAGTCTGGAAAAGCTCGTGCGCCTCTTCGCTAGTCAGCTGCTGCTGCTCGGCCCCGATGGGCTACCTGGCCTTTTATTATTATTTTTTTATTTATTCGTGTGTGCTTTGCATGCGCTTACGTGTGCATGACTAAGTGCTTGCTACCAGCCGGAGGTACCACTGACCAGCGGCCGTGAGTGTCCGCTGTCGCTTTAGCGAACTGGCTCAAGCATGCCAGTTGCTTGCTTTTGCATGCTTGATAACGTGCATGTCTCTAACGCTCGGTGTGTGCATACAAATGACATTGTTATTCCCATAGACAAACGGATAGCGAGTTCAGGTGCTACGCCTAGCATCTAAGGCTTAGGTGGGGTCGCGTATACACAGCGGATGTCTTCGCTGGTGATCTTGTCGGAAGCTCCGCGTTAAAAGCGAATGAGAGAGGATAGCGTGTTCGCAGGCCGACGGAAGGCCTCGAATACAGGAGCGAGCGATGCCGAAGGTCACATGACCCGTAATGCAATTGGCTGTCGTGTTGGCCGCACCAGTCAGGGGAGGCCCATCAAGTCGGCGCCTTGGCACCCGTCCAAGACTCCGGCCATAATTCAACATGAAGCAGTGCCTACGTGACGCGACACCGCCCGAGACTCAGCCGTAAAAATACTTCGAAAATGTCGTCAGGCAAATAGGAGCTCAGTATTTACCCTCCTCCTTTGTTTTTACACGAGCTTACTTATTAACTGAAGGGTGATGGGACGAGAGGCTGCAGTCTTGGTGAAAAGCTAAGCAAGCCTTGATATAACATGGAAGTCAGGAGGAAGTTTGGTTACCGCGGTAAGGATTGAGCTCTTCGACGTGCTGATGCGTGAGTAAGCACGCTTTTAGCTACACCTACACACCGACTTTTCTTCGAGCCAACTCGTCGAACTTCCTTTGAATTGCAGTCGAATCAGCAGCCTCATTAATGTAGCGACAAACGAGTCTTTAAGGTTGATGCTCATGATACGCTTCGATGATTTTAGCCCAAGTCCTCTTGACAGTCTTGCTCGGTGGAGAGATCGTCATAAAAATAGGCTAAGGCTCATCGTGGGCGCATCAAGTAGGCCCATCGCAGCGAGAGCAGGGTAACTCATAAGAACGAGAAATTTCAAGACTCGTACTTGGGCTCCGATGAGTGATTTTCTTAAACACGCCACAACACCTAGGCGGTATAATGCCCTCTGAACCTTGTGGATATTTGACCCTAGGGTGCACTAACTTGGTCATCGTTCCTTCAGATCAGGATTGTGTTTGCAGCATCTGTGTGATACATGGTAGCTCGCACTTCACCCTGTGTACTTTCGAGTCCGGCTTACTTCGTCGTTTGCTTGCCTGTAACAAACGGGTTTAGTAAAAAATGAATGATCGAGAGCCGATCAAAACAGGCGCTGAACTAAATACGACGAGATCAAGTTCCCTAAGCCTACGCATGTATAGGGTAGCAAAGATCGGGCCACGGAATAACCTGATCTTAAAAAAGTAAAGGAAAGGCTAGCTTATTTAACAGTCTCATTTTGTATTGCGGCAGAAGAACCTGAACAGGTATCACCATCGCTTACAGTGGGAAATAAAGGATCGCCCACTGCAGGGTTCGAACCCACGACCTAAGTCTTAAAGCGCGAGCACCTCCTCCCTGGGCCGCCTAGACCCAGGTCTAGAGTAGCCAATCATGCTGAGAGGCCTACCCGAAAAGAGGACTGGGCCCGTAGGACCTCCCTGAAGCACTGGTATTATTTTAGTTTGAGGTAATTCAATAATAATAATAATGCATTTGATAAAGCCCCCTCAGAGAACTCAGTCTCTTTCTTGGCGCTTTACATTTGCTGCAAAGGAAGCACGATTAAATGGTGAGTGGTAGCATGCTCGATAAACAATATGAATAACATGGTTAGGGGTGACATGCACAAGGTCAGCATGCAAGTGTGGTTAGTGGCAGTATGCAACAGTGTCAGCACGCATAAGTACATACAGAACGAATCACAGGGACCCACTAAATACTGTCATAAAATAGGTGCATTTTAAATTTCTTTTAAATGTGTTTGGCCAAGTCAGGGGATGCTGTTACGCAAGTCGGGATTGAGTTCCAAGCTTTGGGAGTATGCGAACTAAATGCACGGTCTCCAAAGGATTTGAGGTCTGAACGAGGTATTGGTAAACAGTTAGTTTCCAAAAAGCGGGTGGTACGATGCTTGGCCTGGTGGGGGAGTACATCTGATAGGTAGCCAGAGAATGAAGAGACCTAAAAGTGAGCGACAAAACCTTGAAGTCGATCCGTTGTTTGACTGGTAGCTAGTGCAGGTCGGCGAGAAGTGGTGTGATGTGGCAACTGCAATGCTCACGACAGACAAGCCTAGCTGCAGTTTTGCACCAGCTGTAAGCACCTGATCGCACATGCCGGTAGGCCAGCAAGCAGAGAGTTACAGAAGTCAAGACGGGATGGGATGTCACAAATGCAGTGACCAACTTGGATTTGGTATCCTTATCTAAACAAGCCCGAATTTTAGCAATGTTTTGTAGCTGAAAGTAGGCAGACTTGATTGTGGAGCTGATGTCGTCATCTAACAAAAGGTCACCTTGGAACATGACACATATATTTCGGGCAGATTCAACTGGAGATATGCTGGCAGAGCCGAGTTTGAGCGTTAGCCTTTCCAATTTCTGAATCAAACTGGGTTTGCCCATAGCTAGTAAGTTAGTTTTATCATCATTTAATTTAAGAAAATTTGCTGACATCCATGTGCGGATGTCATCAATACATACAGCAAGGGAGTTGAGAGAATTCGACGTGCTCGAAGGCTGAGAGGGATCAAAGCAAAGGTACAGCTGAGTGTCATCTGCATAGCGGTGACAGCTTTCAATGGTATCGATTATTGAATTTCCGATTTCCCATTTACTACCGTAGTCTAACAATCAGATATCACGAGAGATTGATGGATGTTTGGTTCAGACGATCAATTTTTATATCGATTATTAAATTTCCGATTTCCCATTTACTACCGTAGTCTAACAATCAGATATCACGAGAGATTGATGGATGTTTGGTTCAGACGATCAATTTTTATGTCATTGAGCAATCGACTAATTTAGCGTTCGTTAGTTTGCCTGCTGGTGAATTACTATTTTAGTGCTGTGGCTGCCAGAGCTGCGTTTTGGTTTTTGTTGCACAACCAAGAAAATGTAACTTTAGTTTGCACATTCATAAAAAATGCGATCAATACTACTGTTGATCAACTGGTGAAGTAGAAATATCGTAAACAAAAGTAGGTCAAGTACATCAAAGAACACCGAAATATCCATCAGAGGAAGTTAGACGAAAGGGTGATACTCAATATTATCGTGTAAATTTAGCTTTAATCTGTGGACTAATTGGGCGACCGAGTTCAAATAACCTATTTCCAGTTGTTTTCCACGGCTACAAACAATGCAGATCTCGAGAAGCGACAAAAAAGAACTCGCTGAACAGTTAAGCCCGAACCGAAGCCGGAACCAGAGCCTGAAACAGACGGCAGCCAGCCTAAAAGTCCTACGTTCATCAGTTCCGTGTACGCACAGGGAACACGGATGAAGTTGCTGACTTTTGCCCACTCTTAATTTACCCATTCGTGGCCTGTGGACGGTAGTGTCGCTCTCTGTTTGATTTCGCAACTTGTTTTACTTAGAAAAGATGCTCTCCAGTGAACCTGAACGTTTTCTAACGATGATTGCTTTCCTCACTTCAAACGTTTACTGTGAATTACAGGTGGTGGTCGGCGATGCTGATCCGGAAACGAGCCTCCTTCTTTATTTGAGGACAACACGTATCTTTTCGCTGATGTGCTCGTTATGTCACAGACCTCGGTTTCATTAGCATCGTACAAGCTGAGGACGCAGCTGCTCTGCAGCAATGCTTCGATTCCATTTAGGAGCACGGCCAAGCAGAATGTTGGCAGGCCTGATTAAAACCGCAGACCTACCTCCGAATCGAGTAACTGATGCCAAGGTGGGACTACATGTTGACCTTACCCTTGTGTCTGACCCCAGGGAGATTGCAGGGGCATGCCGGGCGGTTTGACGCTCGGGTCACTCTTTTTAGCCCAGGCCAAAGGGTGCTGCAGCCGGATAGCCATTCGGGAAGTGTATGATCAACGACACGCCCACATACTTGTCGGTGGCCTGAGGCCACAAGGGCAAGGTTTGAGTCTACGTCTGCCCTGAACTCTCTTTGCTGATGTCTTGTGATGACGTCAATGTTGTTTACTTTGACTCAGCTCGTCAGTACGTCTCACTGGTACAAAGCTAGCATGTGGAGAGGGAGGCTGCGGAGCCTGCACTGTTATGATTTCGAGATATGATTACGTCAACGACCGGATCGTGTATCCTTTCGTTGAAATGAGAAACTGCCTATGACGTCGTCCAATATGTTCCTATGCAAAAATGAGTGCTCGTGATTTTTTTGCGCCCGGCGATCCAGTTTATCCCAGCTGCTGTCCCTAACGGTTGCACTTCGCTGCTTAGACATTGTGCAGTCAACGCTTGTCTCGTGCCTTTGTGCAGCCTACATGGCCAGGCCGTGACCACTGTCGAAGGCGTTGGAGGTGCTACCGAACGCCTTCACATTATTCAGGTACCGTGCTTGCTGCTTTCGTGGCATCCCGTGGTTAATTTTTGAGAGAAAGTTATAGAGCCGCTTGTAGGAGACTTGTAAGTTCTATCCGCTGGCGATTTCAGAATGTAGACGTACAAGACCCACAGTCATCAGGAGCCTAAACCATGTGGGAAAACCTAAGGATCTGTGAGGAGCACACTTCATTTTTTAAAGTTTCTTTTATCAGATGACACTCCCGTACTTAAGCTTCTATCTCTACCTCCCTACTTTTACCAAGAAGAATAGCCTTAAATTAATACTAATAGTCATAGCAATAACTAAACATTTTTATCCAGCTCTAAGAGAAATACATCTCTTTATAGCACTTTTCATATGCTGGAAAAAAGCATGTCAATCGGTTAGCAATAGCATGTGCAATTGATAGTATGCACTCTGGGTGAGGTGGCACAGCTGGAATTGTGGTAATGGGGGCTAAGTAATTGCAGAGACTACTGATCATGAAGGGTAGAGTAGTTAATGGCCGGACAGCCGGCCTATATGCTCCTTCAGTTGGGCTTCAAGATGTAGATTTATCTTCTCCTCCTGCAGTCTCATCCTTCCAGTGGCTCTTAGTCTAGCTGTCTCGGAAAAGCTGATTTCGCCTAGGCCTACTATCCCACGAAAGATAACTACTTCTCTGTGTTCTGTCATTGAAAACAGGCTTGCACCATAGGGTGATCGCCTGGTAGGTGCTTGAAGCAACGGTGTCGGTAGCGTTACATCAGCCCTAATTTTAACATGCCAGGCTACTTCCTGGCAGTGCACAGTACTCTATCTTTGATGATGATGCCCAGAATCTAGTAAGTAAAGCTAATTTCAACTCAAGGTAGGCCGAGTTTGGGGTCGATTGCTAACGCTGTAGTAACGCAGGTATGCCCACACCGGCCCTTTTCGTGGAACCCCATAAGTAGTCGTCTTCAAGCTTCAGAGCAGCGTAAAGGTCAATGATTAATGAATTGATTCTGGGAAATAAAAGGGGAAGTTAATTATTTCAAATGACATGACAATATAATATATCTTACCCAATCTGTGTCTGGACAAAATGCAACCACTGATCCTTCCACATGAGTGCTTCCTATCAACATGTTTGAAAGTGTAGTCACTATTTCTTTAGTAATAATTATCCATCTGTATAGCCCATCAGAGAAAATTAATCTCTTTCTAGGCAATTTAACATGTTGTACACGAGGCATGATCACACGGTTAGTGGTAACATGCAAAGTTGCAACAAGCAACTATGGTTAGTGTTAACGTGGACAGTGTCAGCACAAATAAACACATAAAGGACAAGTCACACGGTACTAGCAAATACTGTGTGAAACATAGGTGCGTTTTTAGCTTTTTTTTAATGTTGCTTAGTCAGGAGATGTCGTGATGTCGCTCGGGAGTGAGTTCCAATCTGCAGTTTGCATGTAGTCACTTGATATTATGTTAGTGCCTTCTCAATCCCCGAAGTTATCAACTTTCATGCTGAGTATACACCCGAGTTTCCTAACGGGTAAAGACGGAAGCGTCATTTACTATTTACATGAGCTCGACGGTGTGTAAGAAATATGCGGTATGCAGAGGAATGAAACTAAGGAACTCAGTGCACTTCTTTCAAAAATTCCGAAATAGAACATGGACCCTCAAGCCCCGCTTGCTGGCCCACTCGGTGCTGAACGTCTGTTGTTGGATTTTGCATGTCAAGCAAAACTGAACCAATAATTTAAAACTCGATGGTAGGGGGTAGAGGGTCTTTAATTTTTCCACTGGATTGCAGTAGGCTAAGGAAATTGTTTAGCTCCGTTTATGCTGTTTATCCCAACATCTTCAAAACGCACGAACTTAGAGGCTTTGTTTTTTCCCACCACGATTACACATCGGGATGTGAAAATTTTGCCGCAGATATTTTCAAAAAAATGCATTGTATACAGATTTTTGCTGCTGCTACTGCTACACGATCATATTCATGCTCTGAACTCCGCCGTGCATCGTAGGTAAAATGGCCTTGTAGTGAATGGTTTGAAATGAAAAATTTCATTTTTCCAAGGAGCGATTGGTAGCTGCACACGGCATTCAGTGCGGCTTTTGTACACCTGGAATGATCATGAGCACATACGCTCTACTGAGGAGCAACCCTAAGTCGTCGAGTGAAGCCCTGTCTAAAGCAATCTCGGGTAAGTCGAGCTTTCACTCAGGTGTCAGTGCTAGGAATAAGGAATAGATGCTCCTCGCGCGACACTGTTCGGCCCTAGCTGCTTGGATGGTGCTGCACGACGGCAGTGGCGGCCTGCTGCTGAATGCGACCGCAGGTCCTCTAGGAGCTCTGGTTGCACCATGGTCGCCTTCGCTGCTGGCCTTGGTGAAGAAAGGCTGGAGCTGCTTAGCGATAGCCGGGCGATAGGAGAGTTTACGTTCGTGTCGCCGCTCGGGCTAATTAGCTGCGCGCTTTGTCTGGCATCAGCCGAGCTTACGATTGTCGGCTGGCTGCAGCCTCCATTTCCGGTAGCACGTGCAGAGCTGGCAGTTCGCGACTGCTTCGACGTCGGAGGAAGAGGAAGCTATGGCGGTCGATCGGTCGGCAGCTTGCTCAGCAACGGCAAAATGCGGCCACGCCAGACTTGTCGACGTCACGAGCGACCCGTTCTGGCCACAGATAGTTCTGTTCCTTACTGTAGCCAAAGCAACTTCATACACTTCTCAACGGCACCGAAAATTACCGTAGGGTTATTTGAGAACTTACGTCTCTATGGCACGGCCTGGTCTTTCAAAGAAAACGCCGGGCATGAAAACGCGAAGCCGTCGCATTCTGGGATGGGCACGGGTTTTTGCTGAGTGGTGCATTCTGTAGCTGCAGTCCTGGTCTGCGACCCGTACAGGCTATATCTTCGCTGGCCTGCTGCTCAGCTTACCTAAACCTTTAGTGGACCCGTCGATTGCCGAACGTGCAGCTCAGTCAAGTCTGCTGGATTGAAAGACTGATGAGCCCAAGGCACCGGTCCGCCGAGAATCGTTTTGGTCAGCATTACTCTTTCGGTGATGTCAAACAGTACTAGCTGATTTATTTGTATAGTGGCAGAAGAGCCTGAAAGGCCATCGCCACAATTGCAGCGGCAATAAAG
This sequence comes from Cristatella mucedo, assembly GCA_009760855.2. Lineage (NCBI taxonomy): Eukaryota > Metazoa > Bryozoa > Phylactolaemata > Cristatellidae > Cristatella > Cristatella mucedo. Next base: position 79,245 of record WPIO01000228.1, on the reverse strand, counting down.
GTCGTCCGCCAAAGGATTAGAACCGTCGATCTTGCCACCGAAGTCGTGAAGAGCAGCCGTTTTACCTAATGTGCCAACACGGCTCACAGAGGATAAGATGTCGTAAAAGCTTGTGTATCTAATGGAAGTGACCGAAAAGGAAACTAAGTAATTCTTACTGCCAGTGGGGCAGTGGTGGAGGGGAGCGGCAACGCTTAAGTATTTAGATGGGGAGAGCGTGCTTTGAGGAAAGATTTGAGCAGCAGTGTCGGCAGTTGCAGCAAGAATAAAACCACTCATTAATTGCGGTCGTACAGCCCGAGCACAATAAATTTTCGGCATCGATCGATTACTAGTACACACGAATTGCCGTAGCATCAGCACCCGATCAGCATCGATTTGTAGCATTGGTCTGCTGCATCGTGGCTTAGAAATCATTGCGTGCAACAACTTGCAGTACTGCTGGCTATTTTTTCCTTTCTTTAAGGCAACCTTTGCCGGTGCACTGGATACCGCTCAATTCTAGAAGGCTTGAAGACGCTCACGAAGGTGATAAAGGCTGCTAAATCCCCAGTTGCATGCACATGGCATTTCCTGCAGTTCTGCAAAGCATCGAGCGATTTCATTTCTGTTCCAAGCTTGAGCTTGTGGTGAGCATGCCAGGTACAAAGTTGCGGCAATCTGGCGTGCCGAGAAACTTTGCTGTAATAACCTGCAACGAGCTCTTCTCATCACCGCTATGTGTCCTGCCAGGGTTTCGACTGTCCAATGGGCACTAGCTGCTGTCAAGTACAAACGAGAGGTGTAATCGGTGGTCGTAATAACTGTTCCAGCAGTCGCCGAAACGGCTTCAGCAAGGAGTTCATCGACTGGAATAACGTACGTGCAACCGGATTGTCGATCGGCCTATCGGTTTCATTTTTTTTCCACTTAAGCAGACTTACGGTTTTTTCAGCCCTAAGCTCTCGCAGTTGATTTTGGCAATTTTTGCAATGGCACGCGGATCTCCCGCATGGCAAGATCAGCGCTGCTATCCTTTGCTGGCATGGTTTTTCCACAGAACACGGATTACAAGTGCATCGACAGCAATCAAGAGCTAATATTCCCACCGGAGCTTAAGGCAAGAGTGCGGTTCGAGCAAACGATATAGCATTCAATGTGGCTATACTCACGTTTACAGATAGTATTACGGAAAAGGTGCCACCAGTCAGGTCAGCCAAGCTATTGCCATACTAGCAAGCACATAAACGTGTGTGCGTGTGGCAATAGTAAAGCTTTGGGCCTTTCGTGATTGCTTGATGTGAATCCTGTTGGTCCAGCTAAAAGCTACTGTCTCGTTTGAAAATACTTTTGGCGGCAATTATGGGATGAACTGCAACCTGCCGTAGTCGGTGATCAGAGATTTTATTCGCTGCTTCGTTGGTGCAGTCAAGTGGGGATGACTCCACTCTCGAAGCCCCCAGCGCTGTAAACTTAGCATCCTGAATAGCTGAGCGCGTTTGGGGCCCCAGTGGCTGTCGCTTCTTGTGGCAGCTTAGGGTTCGGTCCTAGTAATTCTGATGCGCTTGTTCCACTGACATTGAAGACGAAACCCGCAGGACGCTTTGCTGTATTTAAATGATGCTCGGTAGAAGTAGATACACAAACTCGTATTCAAACCAGGATCGACCGAGAAACCGACAAGCGGTAAAAGCTAGCAAGGGCTGGCGAGACTCGAAAGACCGATTGACTGCGACCTGGCCGCGTGGCCGTGACTAACTTTTACCCATTTGCAGCCGTTCGCCCGAAGCGAGGGGTGTGACAGCCTCATGCCTGCTACCAGGGGACATCTCGTCCGAGGCGCCTTTCAACTGAAATCATATCCTACCAGTGGCACAAGTTTGCTGAATGGCAAGTCCGGTTACGCTCTGTTTCAAGTGCATGGTAATCAATCCTGCCATCACCAAGATTTTTACTCGGAGCGTCTGGGTTCAGGCAGCTAGGTAGTTCTGATCAGATTGCTACCGAAACTTGGAAGCTGAGTTTCCAGCTGCCTCACAGCACACTGACTTTTATAGAAATATTTACATATGTGCATTTTCAAGTATAACGATGCTAGTAAAAAAACCTCCAATGAATGACCTTCAACAGTAGCACTAGCAGAACCGTCACGAGGCGCTACTTCCCCGCAAAAAAAGGTTCCTATACACAACAGGCGATACCGATAGCAAAGTAGCCGACGAACGTTCCGACTTATCACAGACTTTCCCCGGTGCAGACTGCCTGCAGGACAATTCTGTTGTAAGCCATCGCCATTGGAACGGCGAGTAGTAAACTACGGTTAAAAGTATGAAATTGTGCTAGATTTTACTGCGTGTGCTCTTGGAGCATCGCTTCATCTGCCCAGGAAAAATGCTACTATTTTCATAAGGTCTTCAGTGGTGACTGATAGAGTATGAATATATTTACGATGAATGCTGCCGAGCCTTGGTCTCCAGCTCTGCTGACTATGTGGTGGCCAAGCTGTGTTCCATAAGATTACTTGACGTGGATTTTATAGGTGGTGCGTGCTCGTATGGTTGCTTTTTTGACGGCATTTCATTTTTAGCTTTCATCAGAATACAGAGATGAGCTTGCGGTATTCAGAGGCCAAAAAGTGACCTGGTACAGGCCAGTTAGCCTGGGACAGCTAATGGACCTGAAGAGACATTTTCCTGATGCAAAACTTATTGCAGGAAATACTCAAATTGGTAAGCTGCGAAGGCTTGCGTAGAAAATCTGTGCCTCCCTTAGTTTGGCACAGATACAGGTTATCGCTTTAACGACCAAGGTCGATGGCTTGAGCCGTGCGGCTTATGTAAAGCGCCTGGATACACTTCTCTAAGAGTGCCATACAAATGAAATACATATTATTTTCATCTAATTTTTATTCTAGCTTGCACAGGGCTGGGAGCAATGTTTGATTTGCACTGCAGAAGAAAAAATTGTCAACGGTTTTGAATAATAATCAGAGGGTGAGTTAAATATCAAGTGTGGAAAATGCAGCAAAAACCTCTGCTGGGCATGCAAAGAAAGTGGCAATTATCTATAGCTGCACAATGGAAGCTTAGCACAGCTCACTGCAGAGAGAGAGAGATAAAGATCGAGATCGAGATAGAGATAGATAGAGAGAGAGGAGTAAGAGAGAGAGAGAGAGAGAGAGAGAGAGAGAGAGAGAGAGAGAGAGAGAGAGAGAGAGAGAGAGAGAGAGAGAGAGAGAGAGAGAGAGAGAAGAGCTTACTTCAGCAGTGCTACGTTAGGGGCCATGCCTTGCATTAGGGAATTAAGTATTCTGAAGAACATCACAATTTTTGTTTAAATTAAATTATTACATGCACCTCATATGTAGCAAAACTAATTTTAGGAAACAGCAGCATTGGCTAGTACGACTAAGTGTACGTATCTGTATAAGCCCTGTGTTTAGCTGGAAGACAATTGCCTGAAGTCGGAATTTTCCATACTCTGATTGCTGCTAATTGACTGTAACAGATTTAAGTAAAAATTGATCGATTCAACCGCCTCATTTCTTAAGCGATAGAATAGCCTCTGCAGTAATCACCCCATCATCAATAAATTCTTTCTGCTGCAAGACTCGAACGCATGACCTCTAGTAGTCAAGTCAAAGCACCTTATTCCGGCGGTACGATTTGAATTACTGTTGGAATTTCTTCCGGAATCTATCTTCTGCTAAATACACTTATATATATATATATATATATATATATATGCATCAAACACAGCCTCGGCTGTCCCTTTCTAGGAGCTTTGCAGGCAGCTTGCTGTCTGTGCAATTCGACTGTACTGATCAATCTTACCAAGCAAACGACTGGACGAAGCTGTCGCTGACCTACTCTCGGTGATTGGCAGCTGAAATACCTCACTAGGGTCAGTTCTGCTGGTTTGATTTGGCTGGTGAATGGTTTCCTTTAAGCCCAAGTGCATGCCAGCTGGTACCGCTGTGCTCTGTTGCAGCTAGCAGAGGAAGAGTAGCAAGCCAAGGCGACTTGATAGATGGTAGCGAAGAGGAAAGGCTCGCGAAGGTACCTTAGTGGGCGTTCCGTGCCAAAGGGCGATAGGTATGTTCTAAACTCGTTGTGGAATCCTTGGAATACCCTGCTCGTTAGAGTCGGTGCACTGAAAGTAAAGTGCCTGGAAAAAGATTCAGTTCTCTGAGGGTGCTATATCAAATGTATTATTATCGCCCCGATCAAGGTCTAGCCGAGGTCGTGGGCTCGAGCCCCGTGGCATATGTGAAGCACCTGAATAGAGATTGAGTTCTCTTAGGATGCTATACAAATTAATTACATATTATTATTATTATTATTATTATTAAAACTCGAGCTCTTGCCTGGTACTAAATTCAAGCCTCGACGACCCCTTTGGTTCAATTTTTATTGCTCCACAATATATATATATATATGTACTTCCAGTCGAGAGGTCGCCCTAGCCTGGCAGGCGTCCAGCTATCGATGGGGGGGGGGGTGGCAGTGGCATTGAGCGGCATTGAGCCTGAGCCAGATAAGGAGGGCACTGGGGATTCGCAAGCTTGGAGGATTTGCCGTGGCTGCACTCGCGTTTTGCCGATGCACAATTTAAAACGTGACTCGCCTGCCGATGATGCTCGTCGTGTAGAAGGCCTTGAGAGAGTATTTGACCAGGATCACTCTACGATACTGAATGACACTTATTTTGAATAAGCTGCAGCACGTCACATGTACGAAATTTCGCTGCAGGACTCGACACCAAGCAGGGATTGATCCAACCCACTGAACTCATATCGGTGACAGAAGTACCCGACTTGAGTTTCATCAGATGGTCCGATGCAGGTATCAGTGTTGGATCAGCAGTCACGATGTCACAGCTCATAGATGTGCTGAGCACAGCAAGACAGGCCTATCCAGGTATGAGCTTACCATTTTCCTACTAAATGAACTACATAACGTTTGATTTGACAACAATGTTACAGCTGATGTAAAATTTCTAGAGTACAAGATAAGGAACATCGAAGCAGTCATCGAAGCCCTGCAGTGCATTGCTGGCCAGCAAGTGCGGAACATGGCCGTGAGTGAGCATTTCTGATGACATAAGTTTTGCATCTCTTGATCAGCTAAAGAAGACGAATTAATCCAATTGCCTAATTCTATTGCCACGACGTGCAGTGACAGCTTACTCTCCTTACGTCTGCAGATACAACGAGCAATCACTACAGCACTCACAGCCTGATCTTAGCACACCCACGGTTCTTTCTCAATAATCTCTTTCTTCCTTCGTTTGCGCGTGCTGCTTCTCGAAGACGAGCACGGTGATGGCGTTTGTATTGTGGATGCCACCGCAACGACATGTCTTGGTATTCGTTTTGCCTTTTCTATCGTGGAACCAGACCGTGGGTGGGCACCTGGTCGCTGCTGCTCCGAATGCTGACCTGAATCCCGTGCTCATCGCTGCTGGTGCTACAGCTGACGTCAGCTGTGTCACAGGTAGGCAAAGAAGCTGCTTGGTGCTTGGGCCTGGCTTCCAGTTGTGTGCACCGGCAGCTGCGAGTGCAAATGTTTGCACTCCCATGCATGCCATCTGTCGGGAGGCCAAGCATTCCGTCGCACTTCGGTACTTGACAAGTGAGAATCTAATAGACTTGAACGTGTCGCACGTTGTAAGGTTAGACTTGAAGGCATCCAGTTAAATGATTAGTGCTCAAATTCAGGTGGACAGTAAGCATGGTTCTCCCAGTGATTATGCTCCGGCCAAGTAAAGTAAAATTACGGTCGGCTGATTCAACCACCCACTGAAACAAAAGGAGCAGAAGAACATAATCGACTATTACTGATTGCAGTGGGTAGGATAGGATGGCCTCTGCAAGACTCGAATCGACGACCTGGGTCTTGATGCATTAGCACCTCACCCCCACCTGAGGGCTAATACCCAGGGGCAATGGCTGGAAAGTTAGCAATACAAAACTCGGCTATTAAGTGCTCAGACACCGCTCATGCACAGTGGACATGTAAATGCCGTATGACTGATCCTTTATCCTACTAGTTTTGGCAGAGCTGTGTGCATACATTAAAAAATTTTAAGGGGCAAAATGTTTAGGGAGATGACAGCTGAACCTTGATGTTAGTTGAAAACTAGCCAATCACAGGGGGACGTTCTAATGGTTAAGTTGAGTTGCAGTCCGAGCAGCTAACCTCTCCATTCCCATACCTTCTGTTGCTTCCTAACTCGTCTGACTTCACACACACACGCATGCACGCACACATGCACACACATGATGTCTATCAGGTTAATCTGAAAGGCATTGACGGGATGCTGCAGTTCCACATCTGCCTCCGATGGAGTAAGAAGCAGTTTTGTTGTTTTCTCAAACTCACTACACTCTGGGGGCTTCCAGAAACTCACTGGGTACTGTCGAGCTAGTTACACTAGGCAGGCCAGCATCTGGCATACGAGGAGCTCCTGATTCGCCACTTGGGAGAGCTTGTTCAAACTGCTCTGCATCGCGTCGTTGCATCTTAGTCGAAGGTAGTGTGTGGGCGCATGCTCTATTGCACTCCATCTGACGTGCCTGGTGGATCTAGTGTGACCAGAACTTAAACGAAGCTCTGTTGCTTTACCTGCTGGCAATGCATTTTATTTTCACTGTCGTCCTGGTCTCTTGGCATTGTCACTGGCCAAAAGACTCGGCGTGAGAAAATGCGCTTTTTTGTCAGCCGGAACCAAACGACAGATAAACATCGACGAGACTTTCTTCTCCGGCTATGCCACGACTGCTCTGAGAAAGAGTGAAGTCGTCCTTAGAATCCACATTCCATTTACGAAAGAGGTATGCACAATCTTCACTTGTCTCCCAGCGTGATTGAGTGGCAGATCAAAATCCTATGCATAGTTTGAATGGATAGTGCACACTCTTCGTGAACGATATATATCGCCCCGTTTCAGAGCCTAGATTTTTCAAGCTAGCCTTATTCCTTCACCAGGTCAGATGACATTCACGGTGCCAGATCAGTCGCCTTGACCTAGGAGCCCTTATTTCTTTGTCAGCGAATGCCAATCATTCGACATTGATTGTAAATCTTGTCACGCTGACTTTACATTGGCTGCTGCAAAGCTAAAAGATACTGCTTAGCCCACTACTGAGATTGACAGAGCCTTGCACCCTGCCGAATTTCGATGGATAATTAAGAAATAATGGCTCTGACCGCGACACTGCTGGGCGTAAAGGCGGCATTTTTGCATTGCATATTCTAGGATGAGTTTTTGGGGATATAATCGTTTGATTTTCTCGGGCTGCCAGTCTGTTGTGCTATGCTCACACTAATTCGACATCATCTGTTTAGCATGAGTTCATACACACTTTTAAGCAAGCAGCACGCAAGCAGTGCTCCCGCGCCATCGTCAATGCAGCACTGCAAGTGCAGCTTCTTCCTGGTTTGCCGATCGTCGAGCGTGCTAAGCTTGCATTCGGCGGCCTGGCACCTACCATGCTGGTTGCTGCCGATACTGCCAAGTTCCTGGAGGGAAAGTAAGCCGCATGCACACCCGCCCGCCTCTCACTGTTTTGGCTTGTGCATTGCCTAATCTATTGAGAGCTGGCTCGGACTCCGTGCATGGCTTAAGCTGATCTCGTTCATTGCTCCTCCCCTCCCTTCCCTTCCCTCCCTTCTTCTCCCCTCCTCCCTGCGCCCTCTCTTCCAGCATGTGGTGCATCGTCATTAGAGCCTGCAATGTCTGAGTTCTCTCGTCCCTCTGTCTGCTTTGTGGCACGAAAGCTAGAGGGCCTTCTACCGACGCCCGCTATGCTTCAGGTGGTGGTCAAAAGCGGTCATCGATCAGGCTATTGCTGAACTGCGATCCGAGCTCCAGGCTCTCAACTGCACATGGGCGAGCAAGGACGGCTCGGTCCAGTATCGACACACCCTGGCGCTTTCCTTTCTGTTCAAGTTCTACTTTCAGGTTTGCAGTCGGCTGAATGAGTCGGTCAGCATGCAGGTGAGAGCGGCACGTCCTCTCTGGCCACGTTGCAGCGCTGGCCTTCTCAGTGCGGCAATCGCTGACTTAGCAACTCAGTTCTTGCCGATCTCTCTCTCTCTCTCTCTCTCTCTCTCTCTCTCTCTCTCTCTCTCTCTCTCTCTCTCTCTCTCTCTCTCTCTCTCTCTCTCTCTCTCTCTCTCTCTCTCTCTCTCTCTAGTATCTCACTTCCATTTTCTTGCTAGCCAATTGTAAGTGCTGCACACTCTGTGTACAGGCCGACTCTTGCACGGATGGCATGCCAAACAGGGAGCTGAGTGCTGCCACAAGGCTCTCTGGCGGCGAACCGTCGAGCGTCCAAATGCATGAGGATGTCGATCCGGACCAGGGGGCCGCCGACCTCGTGGGCAGATCGACCGAACACAGGGCGGCCAGGCTGCAGGCCACTGGCGAAGCTCAGTACACCGACGATTTGCCTCCGGCAGCAAGTAATTTTCTATTGCTCAGTCGTTCGTTACCATCCCAGCTGTGTTCACCATCGATCGGTCTGGGCTACACGCCTGCTTGTGTGGCCGACTTTCTTAGACAACCCTGCGCCATCTATTGATCTCATGGCAAGCAAGCGCTAGTGTACCTCTTAAAGAGAATCAGCCACTTTCATGTGGATCGACTTCTAGGTGTTGCTATGAGCTACGAACATAAACACCGTGAACGGATCTCTTTTTCGAGGGTGCCTCGCATCGCCAGCATGGAATTCAGATGTCGCATGACTTGCCCTTTTTCGCTAGATCTTAGGATCTGTGCACTTGAACTCTTTCTTTGAATGCTGGCTCGCAAGCTCTTTGCTGAAAAGACTCTGGACGTCTTTAACATACAGGTGACTGCACATGGGGAGGTGTCAGTTTGGAATGTCTGTGTTTTTGTGTGCTGCCTTCCGAAGCCTTTGCAAACTCCGGCGTACCACTGTTCAATTTTGGCTTGGCAGCTATGGAACTGCTCTAGACACATTCGTGAATTCTCTGCATAAAGCAGAAGGTAAATCGTAGTGACACTCTTAGGCCAAGTGGTATGTCAAAGAATTAAAACTCGTAAGAATCGAATGGAATCGGTTGTGCTAAGCTAGAGTAAATAGTTGTTCTGCTCAGCAAAAAGGTACACCACTCCAGTTCGCAATAAAGCAATCTTTTTTGCAGTTGCACAATTAGATTGACGCCATCCAGAGGCACCGTGCTGAAGTTATGTAGATTTGGTGTTTAAGCCCACTTACCCCTTAGGTAGCGAATGGAAGTTCGGCAATGCTATGGGCTTGCTGTGCCAGCACTAGTCCTGGTACTATGCAGTATAGCACATTCTTCTTTTCAATAATTTTTTTCCTGATGTTCAATACATTAGCAGACCAACTGATAAGAGCACTGTATATTAGCAGGCAAATTTGTTTATAAATTATCTAGTTTAACAACGCCACTGATAACATGGGGACACTATACCCTGTTTGATTTTTAGCAAGAAACTTAGTTATACGAGATGGGGTGTGTTAGGTTGTGTATTGCGCCTAGCCGTGGTATTCGACTTTTTTGTAGATGAGTTGTTCTTTGTGCCAATTCGCAGCACAAAAGCGTCTGCAAGGATTGTCACTGTCGATGTGTCAAAGGCCTTGGCCATGCCAGGTGTGGTTGACTATATATGCCACCGAGACATCCCGGAGGGAAAAAACGTCGTGAAAGTATACACCGTACCAGACGAACTCGTATTTGCCGTCGATGAGGTTGTGCTTCAAACATTTCTTACTCTATTTAACCCATGTCCTTGCTGCAGCTGCACTGCTTGAGCAGTCTGTGATGTAAAGTAAAGGGCTTTGTAAAGTAAGGGTCAGCTGAATAAACATCTTCAGCTGTGTAGCTGCAGAAGAACAATAGAGAAAATCACCGCTGCTTGCACAGCAAGAAAGAGTGAATTGCCTGAGGCAGGATTAAAATCCAAGACTTTGTCATTAAATGCATTTCCTGTGCATATTTTCTAAATCAGGTTTAGACCACACAGGTATGCATGCAGTAGGCAGAATTTCAAGGAGTGCAAAATTATTGATGGCACCCGTCAAGGGGCCATCCCAAAGTGTCCTCAAGTGGCCGTCGATCGAAAGTGGTAAGGCAAGCTGTGGGGGGGTGGGGGTAACTGCAAGTACATAATATCAAATAGCACATGGTATGCAAAATCACACGATGCAAGCAGAAACTATCTGCCTAATTGGAAAAACTTACAGCTAAGTTAGCCAAATTTCTGTCGTAGCACACTGCCTAACTCAATTTCAAAATCAAAGAAGAGATTGCCACATTGCATTGATATAAGCAATCCATGCTATCGGGATAGTTGTTTGTTTTCGTAGAGATATGTCGGTGACTAATATGCTAGCCCAATGGACCTTGTTCAAGCAACTAGCAAACCTCCACGAAGCTATGATCTAACCCTTGGGGATGTTGCATTTCTCAGCAGCAACTTTATCTGATCTTACAGGTCCTATCTTACGGCCAAATCATCGGTGCCATTGTGGCACACACACTACTTCAGGCTGAAAGGGCTGCTGCTATCGTCCAGGTGACATACGAAGAACGTGCTGCCGTTGTGACCATTGAGGTAAGGAGGAGACAAAGACGGCGCTATGCACTAGGTGGTTAGTTCACCCAAGCCTCAGCAAGACTCGCGACAGATCTCTGGCCTCACAGGTTTTCGCTGATGGCCGGCTGTGTGGTACTCCACTTGGTGTGCTCCAAGTAGCTGAGAGATACGTGTGCCGGGTGGTGGGGGGGGGAGCGTGGGATTCTAAAATAGCTGCCAACACAGCGAGCCCTACTAGCACAGAACACGACGCGCACGCCCGTAGTGGATACTAGCTTAGCTGGTGTGAGAACTATGCAGTGACGACTGCTATGCAGAAGACTTTTTTTCTAAGCACAGGTGGATATGCATGCTGCACGTGCCAGAACTTAGTTTGCTTTAGGTGGTGTTTAAAGTGTGTCGTCGACAACTGTGTAGATTTGGTTATCGTCACGAATAGCAAGGAACGCCTTTATTCCACTATGCACGGAGCAGGGGAAAGCACCACTCTCCTCGCCCTTCTCGCCCACCGGAGTGCCCCGCGGCTCCCACGTCACAACAACCACTATGTAATGTAATGTATCTCAGTCTGCAACTCCACAAAGTCATAAAGACCAAGTGGGTGCTATGCAGGTGAGTTTTGTATAGCGCACTCCCAGCCTAAGCGGCTTTTGGTACACATTCGGTAGCCAACAGACTTCGTCTCACGCAACAAAGAGAACGTGGGAAGCAAAGCTGAGTCGGGAGAGCAGTTGGGGTAGTGAGTAGCATGGAAGTAGCAGCTCAGGATCGCTGAAAAGGATGAGCCATAGTCGGCAGCTAGAGAGTAGTTGTCGAAATAATAGCATGTTCCGACCGAATACCATATCGAGTGTTACAGCCCACTGGTGCAGTAATCACGGGCAGTGACATCAATTAAGCGAAACCACAAGCTGCTCATTTTGAAGCAAAGCGACTGAGAAACTTTTCTCTCATAGAACTTGAGAGCTTGCTTTACCACCGATGGGGGTGCTTGTGGACTCATTTTGCCTAAGTTAGGGAAATAGATGCAACGCCGGCCGCTTAAAACAGACCAATTCTATTCACTTCGCCTTGCAGGCAGTAGCAGCTGTAAAATAACTGCATATATGGAGTATATGCTGAATTCCCGTGTGTCTATGAAGGAATCTAAAATTGAGGCAAATGACAAAGTGGTATTCAGCACCTCGTTATGGCAGACCAGGAGGGATGACAGCAAGGTATGAGTACTGAAAATGAGGCCCGTCTAAAACTGATTTTCTGCTGCTTGAAAATTTGAATGAGACTGACAAGTAGCCTGAACAATGGAGATGAATGCATGTGTGCTTCGAGACCTTCCTAGGCCAGAATACTTGTGGGATGGTCTAAAGGAGTCAACGCAAGCAAAGCGTGTAATACTATTGCTTCACCAGGCTCTCTATCGCCAGAATTATTTATCTGATGAGTGAAATAAGGTAGCATGAAATCATGAAAGCCTGGCTTATGGTTCAATCAGCGAGGATTGACTGCCTCGGCAGACGAGCAGATGCAACCTACTTTCTGGACTGAATTGAATATGTGATGAAGTTTGGTGGCGTCTATGCAGTAGTTGGGCATAATTTTTTACATTCAGCTGCCAAAGCATTACATACTGTTTATAAGATTGTGAAATATAATTTTTCATTAGTTTATTTTGAACCGTATCGAAATGCCTAGTGCAATGATCCTTCTTAGAAGCATTGAAACAATAGGGCAACATAATGGTGCTCATAGCATCTATCAGCCAAACTTGTTATTTTAACTGGTTATTTCCTCTTTGAATGGGTGAGTTCATGTGACTCGTATTTCTTATTTTGGAAAATGCAGATTCAACTCGGAAGGACGTCACATTCATATCAATGCTACTATATTTCTTTTAGAAGTGGATACCTGTATATTAAGATGACTGGTTCAACGTCTTTTTGGACTCCTGTGACTTGGATCATGATCCATTTGTCTGGTCAACTGGACGAGTGAATTCATTGACCTTGCCTGCAGCACTGCCTGATATGCCTATTGGATAAATTTAAAACTTACATATTTCTCCTCCTCCTAATTCAAATGTAAAATCTGCCAATGTCTTACTGGAGATTAAAAGAGCCATGAAATCCTATAGCAACTCGAGATCGTAGTAGATCAACTTCCTAAAAGCTGCAAATGTCTTACATTTTTAAAAAGCTTACAGAATGTTCATATTTGTATGTATGTCCTAACTATGAGTTCGAAAGTTAAGATATATTTTCTTTGGTTGTCGTAATGGGGATGGACCCAAGGCTTTGAGAGCTTCTTAATTCAAAATGGTATAATGAGATGGCACCTGATACTTGTGTGATGAAAATTGGAACAACTAAATATGGAATTCAGTGTCCATTTTAGTGCCAGATGTAGCTTTACTCAATAGTGGCTCCTTATTCGTAAAAAACCCGTTGCTATGTCCACTGGCAGCCAAATAGTTTTTCATTAGTCTTTTACATGAGTCCAATATTTTCTTGGAACGAGAGGCTCTCAGCATGGCTCTTATCGATAATGTTCTTGTGAAGAAGTCTAGGAAGTGTTTGACCAAGTCCTTACATGCAAATCCTCCAAGCGATGAGTGCTTATAGCTGGTAGCAAAAACAACTCATCACCTGTATTATCGTGGCAGAGACCAAGTGATAAACATTGGTACAGCTCCTAAAATAATTCAATTTCTTTCTTGCACTTTATATTTTTCTGGAAAGGAAGAATGTCAGTTCATCAGTGATGAGATGCACAATTTCTTCACACATTATCACACAAAGCAAAATTCTCACTCACAGGCCGAGCAAATGCTGTGAGGTCTATAGTTATTTTGTGGTCAAGCAGGTGCTGTAGTGACGTCAGTTGGTAAAGCTTGCATGTTCAGTGCAATTTGATTCTCTATTTAGGATGCAATTGCCAGCGACTCGTTCTACGAGCCCAAAACTGGACAGGTCCTGGAGAGTGGCGACCTTGAAGCTGGCTTTCAGAAGGCCGACGTTGTTGTCAGCAGCCAGATTTCGATAGCAGGTCAGCTACACTTCTATCTGGAGCCAACGGTAAGTTGGCATGGGTTACTTTCTCGGTATCACTTTCACCACGTCATTGCCTAAGACGGGCTGCCATCTTAATGCTGCACTACAACTGCTGCCTTTCTAGCTGTATTTTAGCATGCCATGGTGAGAGAGGGGGTGGGGCATACCCTGAAGTGGGTTGCTTTGCAGGCCTCTTTATGGAAAATTGGTTTATTGGATTGCATGTATGTCACTTATGAAAGTGACTTGTTAGAAGATGCACCAGCTACAGTGAGCTTAGATGCTATACTGCCCCATGAGCCTTGGCATGCTATGTCGATGGTGATCGGCACTTTGGAACACATGTCACTTTTACCCTCGGCTGTCTGGGCAAGCATAGTGGCCAAACTGGGCCAGGCCGTTGCCAATTTTATGTGTGGGGGTGTGCGTTTTGCTGATTCGTTCATTTTTCCTAACTTATACATGAAGCAGCTCTCGTTTGGTCAAATGATTTCACCGGCCAGTTGTTGGGGTTGTGAGATCTCACTGGCGGCAGAGCTATCTATCATGCTACTGCAGAAATAAGCAGGTTAACAGCAATACACGTGCCGCTACCCGGCTCGAGCAGCAGAGCAATCATTTACGTCAGAACTGGATGTAACTCACCCTCTCTCTGCTGCTGCTGCTCAGCAGCCGCCAGCTCTGCTGCAGCATCCCTCGAAACAATGTACTCTCAGGTAGGATAAGTGAAGCTCGTTAAAACCTTCATGATCATTCCAGTGCATCATAGTCATGCCCAAAGAAAATGACGAAGTCGAGCTTCAAGTGACATCCCAGTCACCGACCGGTGTTCAATTTACAGTGGCCAGCTTCCTAGACATTCCATCCAACCGAGTCGTCGTCCGCACTCGCCGGCTCGGTACGTACTGCCACCGTCAGCACCGTCTGCAATGATGTCAAAGCTGCAGACCGAGTGGGGCCAGCATCCGTGAACTGTCGCTCCTCATGCCGTGCTCTGCTGTTGCTGCTGCTGCAGCAGCAGAGCACGCCGACTCATCCCGGCACTCTGAGGCAATCTGCACACTCAGCGGACCTGCTCGACAGCAGCTGAAGCTAGTGGCAGCAGATGGGCAGAGACTGACCTTGCCCTTTGCTCTTTTGCCCCACGCAGGCGGAGCGTTTGGAGGCAAGGCGTGCAAGCTGCTCGCCAGTCTGCTGCCGGTTGTCGTGGCAGCACGAAAGCTGCGGCGGCCTGTCCGGTACACGATGAGCCACGGTGAGGAGGTGATGTCCACTGGTGGCAGGCACCCGTACTTTGCCAGATACAAGGTGAGCACCGGCGGCCGAGAGGCCTGCATTCGGCTCGGCTCGCATTGCTGCCGGTGATGCTGCTGTTGCTGCCGCCGACGAAGCTACCGTGCCCACAATTGTAGTGGCAGCAGCTGCCGCCGCAGCAGTAGAAGTGGTTGCCAGGCAACGGTCAGTGATTTTGCCGAGCTGGCTTGGAGTGCAAACCAGCGACAACACTCACCGGAACAGGGGTGGGTGGGGGCAGCAGCAGCCACCAGTCACCCGCGCTGCTTGGGCCACTTCTGCTGCACTTACGTGCTCAGGTTATTGTGCCCAACACTAATGGCGCTGCTTTCCTGCAGGCCGGAGCGACGCGGGATGGACGGCTGACAGCCCTCGCTCTCGAACTCTTTGGAAACGCTGGCAGAACACTTGACTCGTCCGCAACTGTAAGGCATAAACTGACGCCTGATATTGCATCAGCTCAGACTCGTGTTGCTGCGCACTCCTTTGCCACAAGCTTGGTTTGATTTGGTGAAGCAGCTGACGTGTGCCCGTTTCTTGATGCAGCCTTGCTTGCTTAATGCAGACTGGTTTACCCTATTTGCACTTGTCTTTCCAGTGTTTGTTACCTCAGGGGGCGGCGGTTTGCGGAAGGGGCACGAAGCCTATCTAGATCGGGAGGGGTGGGGGAAGCCGAGATCAGGTGGGTGTGAACGATTCGTGATCCATTGTGTGTGCCACACTTATTTTAAGCTTGGAGTGATAAAATGCATGGTTATGTCGCAAGAAATGACACCGTGAATGGGCAAAGGATCTTCTATTAAACTCGGTTAAATTCGAACTGGCATCAACGTGCAGCAGAACTTCAAGTGCTGCCACTGTATTTGCAATATTGCACCTCACGTCGGCCTTTTGTCAGATCGATGCTGCCATTCCATGCAAAATATCACCAATTGCACTGTCACGTCGCCGATGCGAGTGCTAGGCAAGCAGAAATATGTAAATAATAACCTGGCTTTGTACTTTCACTTCTTACGCATGGCTCACGTTTTGGGTGAGCAAGTGCTTTTGCACATTAATTATAGCTGGTCCTGTGGCTGTCCAAAGACTGAGGAATAAATTGTTCATCAAAGTGTATTACTGCCTCGGGAATAAACATATATAACTGCTTATATAAGCATTGCACCTGTATAAATAGGTATAGATTACGGTGCAGTTTTTATTATGTTTCCTTAATAGTAACAATCATTCCAAGATTTTGGATACTGGCTGCACCGTCATTTATTATAAATGTATGATGTTAAGCGCATGGGGTGTGATAAAGGTCATTTGCAAGAAACTTACTATGTTGGGATCATGCTGAGCGACTGGTATATTGCCCAAGTTCTCTGTAGCCGTAATACTGGCACGTTTCCAGGTTCTCAACTGTATCCTCTTGCGGTTAGAGAACTGCTACAACATACCCAACATAAAAATCGTCGGGAAACTATGCAAGACAAACATACCGAGCAACACTGCCATGCGAGGAATGGGAGGTCCTCAGGCTATGCTTATTATGGAGCACATCGTGACTGAGCTGGCCGACACACTTGCTCTTCCTCAGATAGAGGTAAGGTGACCTTGAACAGCTGACCTTAAGCAGATGCAAGGCAGCAGGCTCCCAGCATGCCCCCTGCCCGTGGGAATGCTTCCTCCCCGATAAATACCAGCAGCAGTGCTTCAGCCACTAACATTGCCCTCTCCCTCCTTGCTCTGCTATCCTAGCGCTATTTTCTCATCCGAGTGATAAACTAATAGAGGACTGAGTGGCTAGTGACATATTTTCTCGTTTGAGGTGAGAGAGAGAAACTTCTTAAAGGATGGCGACCTCACGGCATACAAGCAGGAAATCACGTACTGTCGTTTGTCCGAGTGCTGGCTCGGATGCCTGCAGCAGAGCGACCTCTCGCACAGGTTGGCAGCTGTGAGCGAATTCAACAGGTAAGCCTCACCGTCAAGCCAGCGTGCCAGCAAGTCTCACTACAACCGAGTGCAAGAAGCACCATCCCGGTTTCTTTTTTGTCACATTCAGATGCAACCGTTGGAAGAAGAGAGGTATTGCCGTAGTGCCTACGAGATATCCGATCACGTACGGGCCGCAGTTCCTGCACCAGGCAGGCGCACTGGTGCAGGCCTATGCCGACGGCTCGGTACTCCTCAGCCACGGCGGTGTTGAGATGGGCCAGGGACTTCACACCAAGATGATTCAGGTTTACGCACCATTTTTTTGAGCACCGGTCGGCAATCGCTTCAATGGTTTAAAGATGGCTCAGATCTTGCTGCTGTTTTCCGAAATGGCCTCGCACTGTTCAACTTTAAGCCGATCTTTTGCTCAGTCGGAGTCAAGCTGTAACATTGCATGCAGTGACTCACGCTCGACTTGCAGAGGCACAGTCGACTCGGACGACGTGCACTTACGGTTATGGTTGGGAGTGTGTGTGGTGGTGGCTGTGAGCATAGGTGATTGTAAAATTTATTAGGTTAGGACACTGTTGGGTGTGCTTCTTAGTGCATGTGATTGCAGCTTTCAATGTCTAAGGCATACGGAAAAGCAGAGAATGCTCCAAGCTCCTACGAAAACTCCCATCAGTGGACACCTTTGCTTCTGAATCTCCCATTCTAGTGGCCTAGTAGTCCAACATCGAGTCTGAAACATCCGAGCCTAGTCCAAAACATCCAGGCATCAGACCTAACTATCCGTAGTTGAAACGCCGAGAGAGTTTCGAGCCGAAATGTCCTGGGGCAGAATCGGCCATATATCGAGACCTAATCAGTAGCTTCAGGCCATACGGCCCTGGTGCCGGCACGCTGCCTGGTCACTTACTACTCGACGTTTGTCTATTGTCAGATTGCCACCAGGGTTCTGAATATTGACGAGAGCCGTATCTATATCTGTGAGACATCCACGGCCACTGTTCCCAACACCACGTCGTCTGGGGCGAGCCTGACGACCGACTTGAATGGCCTGGCAGTCAAGGTGAGTGAGCCGAGTGAGCGCCTGACCAGAGCACGTGACCAGGCACGCGCACCGGCCCCTGCTGCTCCCCAGCTGCTGTTGCTGGCCTCTCGCTCGCTTGCTCTGTGCCTCGGATGCCACACTGCAGCAGCTTCTTTTGAGCTGGCATTGAGAGCCTGCTGCATACAATCAGACGAGCATTCGAGCTGCTCTCAGGGCGCAGGTTTAATTGCTGGTATAGTAGCAGGGGGGATGAGCTCTGAAGCCGGCCGCTGCTGCTATTGCTGCCGCTATTGCTGCCGCTGCTGCTTCTCTGGCGTGATGCTCGCCGGCCCTTAACGCCCCCTCTGTCAAGCAGTAGGCTCTGGTTGCAGGCCGCCTGCGAGGAGCTGCAGCGACGACTGCAGCCTTTCATCGCTGCCAAGCCTTGCGGAGAGTGGAAGGACTGGGTACAAGCGGCTTATGCCGCTCAGGTCAGCCTTTCTGCCACTGGATTCTCCAAGTGAGTGTTCGAGCTCCTTCTTGTCGTCCTACTCCTCGATCTCTTCATCGTCCTCATTCTCCTAATCCTCCTTTTCTGCTCCTCGTTCTAGTCCTCGTCCTACCCCTCTTCTCTGCGCTATTAGGCTTTGCACCGACATGTACGATTCCATCAGGACGCGTTGCTGTAATACGATTGTATCAGCATATTCTAGAGCCTTTGTGCAGTTTACGATGGCATGCCCACGGGTACTGACCATGTCCACAGGCTCCCTTGAATGTTTCTGCGAAGAACGAAGGAGAGCAAAGAACCGTCAGCTAGTCGGTCGGTCGTACGGCAGTATAAACTGGTGATATAATAAGGGATATATAATAGTGCATTAAATATGCAAATTAAATTCGACTTTAATGCTCACTAACCAGCAAGAGTGTCTGTCAGCACCATATTGTTGATAGATAGATATTGATAGATTTGATACCATCTAAATACATTGCCCTGATCCTGCTCGATCTATCGGCATTCGTCACACGCGAACGAAGCTTTCTACTTCAACGATTGAGAACAATCATCATCATTCTGGCTGATGAGGCTCTGGCGTGGTTTGAGTCGTACATGTCCGTTCGTCTCTAGTCCATCATCTGACGGTCAAGTCTCACCTGCGAGACTAGGCCCCTACGGTGTATCCTAATGATCTGTTCTCGGTCATTTGCTGTTTTCCTTTTATAAGGAGCAAAAGTGGTAGAGGCCCGTGGCATTGGGTATCACTACTTTGCCGACGGCAGCCAGCATTGCCGTCATTTAAACCATCTGAATCAGCTGCAACGACTGATAAGCGGAATGCCTGCCTTGCACACACTTGATCCCGGGTTCCACCAATTTTCCTTAAGCTGAACGACGACGATACAACCGAACTCCTACTAATAGGACACCCCAAGTATGTGGCTGAACTTTGGGACTTTGTGCTTCCAACTGGCTGTGCTGTAGTGCAACCGTAGACCTAATTTGCAACATTTTTTTTACAAGAATGGTCGGAGTCCTGCTAGTGAATTGAATGAATAAAAATTTCTCCTGCGATCCTGCAGCCTCTGGTTTCCTTGGACCAGTGAATGAGTTATCGAGGTTACCATACAGCACTCTTGGGAGCCTCAGGCTTAAATAAAGCCTTGACTTGAAATTTGCTCTTACTAGCTCTGCTCGAATCCCGGTATTATTTCTGAGTTCGTGTGTAGGTTTGAATTGCAACCGAACGGGAGCCGATCTGAAGCTACTACATCTGCTGTGATCGGCGACAAAAGATAGTAGCTCTTCAACGACCCACACACAGATCCAGGCAGACAGGGACGACTCAAACACGATCAGTTGGCTGAAGCATTTCTCGACATCCCCTAAATGGTTGAAAGCATGTTTGGGCTTATTATGCGAAAAACGATTATCTAAACGATTATTTGAAGCAACAAATAACTAGAAAATGAGGCTCAATTTAAAAAGGGCCTATATAGGTCTGTGGATGTACGTGCTGATTTGTTTATAGTGTCATAGCTACAAATCCATTTGATGTCTTAAAAAGAGGTCTGACCAGACTAATCTATTGCGTGTGGCCATTACCCAGTGGAGATTTCTTACAGCTCTGCATGTCTTATCCGTGTTTTCTATGAGCCACTGCTCGTATATTGCACACCATCATAAGTCTGAATTCGATTTGGCAGAATGAATCATCAAACTTTGCCTGTAGATATGAGGCCATCAATAACATCAATCGGTACATTTATTGTACATACGGTGCAGCATGCTCGGAAGTCGAAATCGACTGCTTGACAGGAGACCACACGGTGAGTAGTTTAATTGCGTATGCTTAAGTTATTCATTTGCCACATCTGAATCACTGTTCAATCTTCTATATGACTACTTTTGAACCAAGTCAGTCAGGATATTGCAATTATGATGTCCAAGAAAATTCTTACAACCGGTTTCATCAAATTAAAATAGAAATTCAGACAAGCCAACAGATGACTTCCACACCATGCCTCTCCGACAATCCTGTTGCTACTCTTACTTTAGGGTACTGCAGCATGCAGGTTGCGAGCAATGATATTCAGCAAACTTGGGTGCATAAAAATGTCATGCGACGTCCATGTATGGCACTTCTGCCTTCTTCTAGCATGCCTAAGTCAAAGTTAACCAAGTTCATACAATGGCAGGTCATTACAGTGATTCCTATATGACTGGTCAGTTAGTTCTTACACTGATTAACCACATTGTGGCAAGGTTCACCATCAGCATGCTGTTGCAGACAAATTGATGCTAGAGGGTCTTTGCATAGTCCAAGTAGGATCAAGTAGGAGTGTAGTGGTAATAGGATCAATTAGTAGCTCCAATTAGATAACCCTAAGCCATGTTAACGGAAAACCAAAGACAATCAGACCTATGCCTCAACCTTAATAATATTAGTAAAGTAAATACATCCCCAATACATTCCGTAGCTCTGGTGTTTGCTTTTGCTGTTTTACTGTGCATGCTGCATTAATCAGCTGTGCATTGGCTGTAACCATTTCACCTAGCTCAGTTCTTTCGTGTGTAAGATAAGTAGTTGTCCTCTGTAGCAGCTTATGATATTTGGTCTGCGGGTCTATCACAGAGAGATAGCATCACTGGGCTTATGTCGATGATATGTGGGCTTGAATACATTCTTAGGACTCATTGCATGAGCTCGGGGTGACCTAGTAGCCCGGACTTTCAACGAAAAGTCTGCCTAAACGGAGAGAAAAAAGTGAGCGTAATAAGCATTAAACAATAACTAGAAGTAGTGCAGCAGTGTTGCAATTTCAAAAAGTTCTTCCTGAAAATTAAAATAATTATGTTGCTGAATCATCAGCTGGATACAAAGTGCTATACGCCACTAAGGGTTATCGTAGTAATAGACATAAAAAGAGAACCACACTATCATCAAGATAAGAATGCAAGACTTCCAAAATCCAGGGTACAGAGGTACAAATCATATCATTTTAAACCCATCGGAATGCGAGATGGAATACGAGCAGCAATGCTGATAAAAAAAAGTGTCGAACTACTTTTCGTAGTGATAATATGCTCAACGGCATTCATTAGTTGACTTGAACGAGAAGCACAAAGGGGCCAATAACCGAAACACCCCCCCCCCCCCGAGAATTACGTTCAAAACTAACATTTTTCAAACAAAGACTCTAGTCGGTAGAAAATTGAATCACGTGATCTGATTACTAACGTTGTTGTGCTATGATTGCAATGGTAACGTTGTAGAACTTTTAATTATTATCTGACAGGATCATTGCATGAGTTCTCAGGGTTATGATACTACTAATGTTTGTAGGTTTTGCGAACAGATATAGTTATGGATGCAGGAAGAAGCCTTAACCCAGCCATCGACGTTGGGCAGATCGAAGGAGCATTCATGCAGGGTTATGGACTGATGTGTCTCGAAGAAGTAAAATTTACAGCAGCAGGTACAATATCAAGCATATGCTTTGCAAGCTTGGCCACTTTTGGCTCTTTTTGACTTCTCGCTGGTTGTGCCCTGGGAATGAAACGGTTTTAGACTACAAATTCTTACTTTTTCTCTTATTTCTATTAGCAAGGTTATGCTAGGCCTGGCTGCATAGCTGTGTGTTCATTTTGCGTAATGTAATATGTGCTGTAGGTTATCCACTGGCAAGAGGACCCGATTCTTACAAGGTTCCGACCTTGGGCAATATGCCCTTGCAATTTAACGTCTCTCTACTGAAGAACGTTCCACAGCCCACCACCGTGTATGGTTCTAAGGTAAGTAAGAATGCTAAACGGAAGCATAGCTCACATGGATGATATCAGCGGTGTATTCAAAAATTCTAATAAATTCTTAGCATTGGCAGCGACAGAAAATTTAATGTAATGTATCTCTGTCTGTAACTCCACAAAGTCATAAAGACCATGTGGGTGTTACGCAGGAGAGTTTTGTATAGCGAACTCACAGCCTAAGCGGCTTTCGGTACGCATTGAAAAAGGCAGATGAGTTCACTCGTTTGCCACAAGTCTACATTTCATTGTGATTCTAAATCTTGTTCAAGGCCATTGTGCGTCATCCAGTGGGCATGGGCCTCTTCTGTACAACGGATCCGACCGCTGGGGTAAGAGGTGGCTTTGACACCTCGGGGTAGCGACCGTTTTTCAATAGAAAACATGCATGAATACCTCTAGGCGGGCTTCGGCTGGTTTGAGACTTCAATTCGAGGCACGGATACCAAAGTTCTGCAGAACGCTAATAATAGTATAATTAAAGTACCCTCGAAGAGTAGAAAATTCTGCTGGGCCTATTCAGCCGCCTCAATTACGCTTTATAGCGGCAAAAGAGCCCCTGCGGCCATCAACCCCATTTGCAATTGGCAGTGCAGCTTTCGCTGCAGGCTTGAAGCCACGATCTGGGTCCTAAAGTTAAGAGTAACTTAGCCCTGGCTTGCATCGAGCCACACAGCCAAAGCCATCCAACGGTAGAACTTCTATAAGACGCTTGTTAGATTTCGTATATTTAGTAAATTGATGTACTTCACCTGCACGCAGTTGTCCGTTTGCGATCAGATAACGGCATCTGATTGTTTGTTGCCTCACTGCTCACAGGGCATCGGAGAGCCTCCGCTCTTTCTTGCGGCCTCCGTCTTCTTCGCAATCAGAGATGCCGTGAAGGCTGCTCGTGCCGATGTGGGCCTCAAAGGTACATTTCCTTTCGATTCACCTGCCACTCCAGAGAGGATTCGGATGAGCTGTGTTGACCACCTGATCGGTAAGCATTAATTAATGCCCGACCGAAAACGTCTACCGCTATTTGGCTCGTGCTAGGTTCACAGGGCATCGCTAACTTGGTTTTATGGAATGACATTGACCTGATTAGCTAATCTTTTTCTAAGCTAGCAAACGCACTTTGCTACCATTGCTGTGCTGAATGCATGACTTGATAATACGGCCACTTATTAAAATTGTAAACATGTCATACTTGCCTTGATTGGAAAGGCATTTTCTGTGTTTTATGCGCATGCTTGCATTGTATTTCTACGAGCTTGATATACGTCATGCAAGTCGAGATTAGATTTACGTGCACACGACCTTGCATATGCGTATGGTGATTCCTTACCATTGGGTCAAACCAGGGCGGCGGACCAGGCCGAGCAGGCGGAGCAGGGAGCTCCCGAAGGGGACTCGGACCCCTCGTATAGCACCCCAGTAGCCTCTCCCTACGTGGGCGGCGGGATACTTCGCGCTTAGAGAGCGGCTCGGAAGGACCTCTCGTGCCTCTGCGGTCCAGCTTAAAGTCGTTTCTCCAATGGGTGCCGCTTTCGTTTCTTTTAATAGGAGCTGAAAAAACAGTTACTATTGTACACAGATCTGAGAGAGCTTCCATGCGGAGCTCTCGAAATCCCGATAGCACTTTTGGTTTTGAAACAGGTCATAAGACGACTGCGTGCCGGTGTGTATACGTGTGTGCGTAGCTTCAGACCGTCCAGTATTGGCTCGTGCTCATACATTTCGGGAGGGGGGAGCTAAAGTACCCTTTCTGGAAGCTGGCTTTCAGCGGGCAGCTGTAAGATGTGGCGAGTGGGTCTTTGAGTTTCTTTCAAGGGTTCACGTTCTTGGACCCCCATCGATGACTACTTCCTTGTAGGTTTATTTGGAACGCTGTGTGAACTTTACCAGTCAGTAACGCCTGCTATTTCCTTGTCATAGCATAGTCAAGATAAGAAAAGTGTGCAGATAACTCTTCTGACTCGAGCCATCTTTTGTTTCAAGTAAATATTATTTTGAGGCACTTGTAGGAAAGCGCGGCTGGTGGCCCCCCGTTTCAAAACCACCAAAAACACGGGAAAAGAAGCTGCTTTTCACCGGCGCGTCTCTGGCTACTTCTGTTAAAATGTCCGCTCAAGTTAAAGATTTAGCGCCCTACCAGAAAGAGATTGTCACTACTTGCTTGCCTAAAGACCTATACAATTGGCATCGCACCGGGATCTAGAGCGTGTTCGAGCATAATACAAGCACGCGAGCACGAACTAGCGTTCGAAGTTGTTTTTATAGAGTAGTGTATTTTTTTCTAGAAATTTGTCTTCTCTAGGTTTTTTGAGTGTACTCGCGTCTCATTGAATACTCGACCCGATTGTGAAAGTTAGCATGTACCAGTCCGACGTACGCGATTTACATTAGTGGCAGGTGCATTTTATGGTGCGATTTTTTTAGAATTAATTTTGTGGGTGTAAATGTCATTCGTGTGCTTTTACATAGCAACTAGCACGACTTATTGCCCAAGTATATTCAGTAATTTGCCTATATACAGACATCTCTTCACGATCGAGGTAATTGGTTCGAGTTCTCCGGCGAGCAATCATTTATCGCCCACTGCAAGACGTGGCTATGGCCGTAAAGGCTGTTTACCCGCTAAATAAATGAGGCTTTTAATTATAAACGCGCCTACCTACAGAACGTTGCATTTCATTTCATGCAAAATTCACTTCGTTGAGTAGTAAACTGATCATTTTTTATAAGTAGTTGCATTATCAATGCACATATACAGTCGACTCCGCTTACAAGAATAAGCTCGAGCCGGCAAATAGGCATTATTATATTCGGACTGATCCTATACAGGGAGTGCGACTATGTAGAGTAAAAATTTGGGACTTGAAGCTGCTATTCTTTAAAGCAGCGGAGTATTCCTACATTCGATAATCTTATATGCAGAGTCAACTGTATGTATTTAATGTTTATAGCAACAGCCATATGCAGGTACCTTACTTGGTCTGTCTGTTTGTCTCCCTTGACCTCACTGAAGGAAACCTTCGCTGCCAAATTGCATATTCCAGATCGCAGAGGCAGAACAGTGCTTAGCGTTTACGTATTATATAATTGTACTGCACGGATATACATACGCACGCATCTCTGTTTTATATAAATAGAAATACATGTCGACCTGTACTCTGTAAGTATATATGCCAGAATGGTTTCCTTGGACGTCACTGCATTTGCGTTATGCTATAACGATGGCCTTTTTTTATTCGTAGGCGACTCAAGTTCCGAGCGCTAGCTCGCACTTACGAAAGAACGACTATGGGGGCCTGTGCTCAAATACCTTGTGTCGCTATACGCTAAGCAATGTAAATAGCGAGGGGCGCCTTTCTAAAGATGTTAATGCTAATGAACCTGGGGATCAGATGTGGCCAGCGATGTTGCCGCAAATGTGTATAAATTGGTGCATTCTTTTAGACTGGGCAACACGCCGGTGACCAATAAAAGCCTTGAACAAAAGCTAGCATGCCTACAGTTTGGTTTTCAATGAAACTATTTGAATGCATCTTTCAAATCCTTTAATTGACTTGCAGCAAGCTAAGCTGGTGTAGCACTCATTGATATCTGCATTGATATCTGCATATTGAATACCTCAAAGGCTCACGCCGCTTTGCCAGATGTTTCTAATGTTGGTGTTGAGCTCTTTTACGGTCTCGAGCCTCAATTGTCTGTTCCTAAACACGCACATGGATGTCGTACTGTTCCAGCTTATCGGGATGAGCGCGATGTGTCTAGTCATCGTGGGCTTTCTAACACAGGAGTGCAGTTCAATAGCTGTAGGCGCTTGGGCGACTTATTTACTAACAGGGCAACACATCAAGATCTTCTTTAATATAATAATGATAATGATGCTACAAGTTTGTATATCGTCTAAGAGAGACAATAATAATAATAATAATAATAATAATAATAATAATAATGCACTTGATAAAGCGCCCTCAGAGAACTTAATCTCTTTCTAGGCGCTTTACATTTGCTGCAAAGGGAAATGCAATTGAATGGTAAGTAAAATCATGCTTAAAAAACAAACAAAATGAATAACATGGTTAGGGGTGACATGCACAGGGTCAGCATGCAAATGTGGTTAGTGGCAGCATGCACAGTGTCAGCACGCATAAGCACGTGAAGGACGAATCACAGGGACCCACTAAATGCTGTCCTAAATAGGTGTTTTTAAGTTCTTTTTAAATGTGGTCAGGTCAGGGGATGTTCTGACGCAGGTCGGAAGGGAGTTCCAGGCTTTGGGAGAATACGAACTAAATGCACGGTCTCCAAAGGATTTGAGATTTGTACGAGGTATTTCTAGACTGTTGGATTCCGAAAAGCCGGTGGTACGATGCTTGGCCTGATGGGGGAGTATGTCGGAGAGATAGGCTGGAGCCATAGAATGAAGGGACCTAAAAGTGAGCGACAAAACCTTGAAGTCAATCCGTTGCTTGACTGGTAGCCAGTGCAGGTCGGCGAGAAGTGGAGTAATGTGGCAACTGCGACGCTCACGACAGACAAGCCTTGCTGCAGAGTTTTTCACCAGCTGCAATCGCCCGATCGCACGTGCTGGTAGGCCAGTAAGCAGTGAGTTGCAGAAGTCGAGACGAGATGTCACGAATGCATGGACCAACTTAGACGTGGTATCCTTATCTAAACAAGCCCGAATTTTAGCAATGTTATGAAGCTGAAAATAGGCAGATTTGACCGTGGAGCTGATATGGTCGTCTAACGAGAGGTCGCTTTGGAATATGAAACCTAGATTTCGAGCTGATTCAACAGGAGATATGCTGGCAGAGCCAATTTTGAGAGACAGCCTTTCCAATCTCTGAATTGCATTCGGTTTGCTCATAACTAGTAAGTTAGTTTTGTCATCGTTTAGTTTTAGAAAATTTGCGGTTTGCTCATAACTAGTAAGTTAGTTTTGTCATCGTTTAGTTTTAGAAAATTTGCTGCCATCCATGTGCGGATGTCATCAATGCATGCAGCAAGTGAGTTTAGAGAATTTGAGGTGCTCGAAGACTGGGAGGGATCAAAGCAACGGTACAACTGAGTGTCATCCGCATAGAAGTGAAAGCCTAGATTGTGCTTCGCAATCACATCAGCAAGAGGGAGAGTATAAACCGCGAAAAGAACCGGACCTAGCACTGAGCCCTGAGGTACTCCATATTTCAGAGGTACTTCAGATGATCTTTGTCCATTCACGTCAATACTCTGGAGTCTCCCACTGAGATAGGACCTGAACCACTGCAGAGCAGTGCCAGTGATGCCCAGGCGAGATGAGAGGCGCTCTAGAAGAACTTTGTGATCGATGGTGTCAAAAGCTGCTGAAAGATCGAGCAAAACAAGCAGAGACACTCGACCCATGTCTGCATTCCTAAGTAGGTCGTTGTATACCCTAAGCAATGCTGACTCTGTTGAGTGATTAGCTCTAAAGCCAGACTGGAACTTACTAGCAAGGTGTGAGGTTTCGATATATGAGTTCAGCTGGTCTGCCACGACCTGTTCCAGTGTTTTTGATAGGAATGGTAGAAGGGAGACTGGGCGGAAGTTGCTCAAGTTCTCTTGGTCTAGTGTCGCTTTCTTGAGAAGAGGCCTGACTACAGCTTTTTTAAAAGGTACTGGGACATGACCTGAGGCTAATATATATTAATGATGTTATTTATGCATGGCAGCAGCAGATCAATGCAACGTAGGAGCAGGACTGTGGGAATAGGGTCCAGAGGACTTGTTGTCTTCTTTGATTGCGATACGAACTTTAGGACTAGATCACTAGTGACCTGCTTAAATTTAGACATTGAGGTGCAGCCAGGAACCGAGGAGCAGCATTCTAGTGGGGAGGCTGTCATCGCAAGGATGGATACCCTGATCTTGTCTATCTTCGGCACAAAGAATCGAGAGAAGCAATCGGCTAGATCATCACAAGGATCATCAGGTAAGGAGTTAATCTGGGAACGGTTAAGGAGATGGTTGATCGTCGACATCAGCATTTTTGGATTGTGCATCTGTGAGTCAACAATGTTTCTATAGAAGCTAGACTTGACCTTTGCTAGGATCGATTGGTATGACTTACAGTAGTCTTCATATGCCTGACGATGGACAGTTTGTCCGGATCTTTTGTATGCTTTTTCAAGCTTTCGTTTAGTAGACCTGGCTAGTTTAATGTCTGTGGTAAACCATAGGCCGTCTGGGCGAGGGCGCACAGTGCGCTTTGTCAGAGGCGAAAACTCGTCGAGCTTGTCAGCTAGTGTCGTGTTGTAGCTATCTACCAATGACGACAGATCGGAGGGAGGACTGAGCAGCAGAGGCGAAGCAGATATTCTCGCACGGACAGCATCGATGTCAAGGGTCTTGAGGTTTCGCGATTCACAGGTTATTTTAGAGGAGGAGGTGGGCACACACTGTAGATTGAATGAGATCTGCATGTGGTCAGATAAGCAGGATTTGGTAATAATTGGTGATGACAAAGTGCAGTTGTATGAGAAAATCTGGTCGAGTGTGTGACCCTTGATGTGGGTAGGGCCATGCACATGAGCCACAGGAGACAATGAGTCAGTCAATGCACGAAATTTGGTGCTGAGACCGTCAGATAAGTTATCAATGTGAACGTTGAAATCACCCATAACGAGGAAGGATCGATTTCTTGCACACAGAATCGAAATGAGATCAGAGAAATCTGAGATTAAGGAGGATTTGGTACCTGGTGGGCGATAGACTACTGCCACTATCGGTAGCTTGTTTTCGGGTGAGACCAAGACAATTGGTTCAAAAGACTGCTTCGAGGGTACTGCAAATGGCTTGAAGTTGAATTTCGAGCTCGCGATAATAGCAACTCCACCTCCAGTTTTGATTGATCTAGGGGTGTGAAAGAACGAGAAACCAAATGGAGTAGCTTCTTTAATTGTCGGGCAGTTTATCGATTTTAGCCAAGTTCCAATTTCTCATTCCACGTAACATCTCACTGCGTGCACACATACCTTCAACCCTTTCAATCAGCTCTGACCGTTCAATCTTGGGCAATGCATGGCAACAGACGGCAATGGCCCGGGCAAATACGGCAGTCCATTATGGTTCATCTCAAATCACTGGAAAGTGACTGGGCCAAGATCAAATATATCTTACCTGTCACAGCCAACTGTGTTGAAAGTGCAATAAAATCCTTTCAACCAATCGTCACGTACAATCGCGAGCAATGAACGGCAATCGACAGCAATGCCCCGGGCCAATACCCCAATTACCGGTTAATTGAAGAGAAATTGGCAGCTCGGAAGCTTCAATTGTCATTACATATAAAATTTCACTGCGTCCAAAGTAAAACCGTGGAATTTTCAAGATGATCTGTTTGTTAATTGTCACCAAAGCACGGCAATCAACAGCAATGATAGGGGCCTATAGCAAAATCCGAGGAAAATTGACAAGATTGGCTGCAATAAACTGCAACTCTCATTCCACGTAACATGTACCTGTGTGCACGCATACTTTTTACCCATGGTGCGCGTTCAATCGACGGCAACCCACTGGATGGAACCGGGTCGTTGCAGTCGATTGTAATTCATTGCATGAGAACGCGTGAGCACGATGGAGCGAAACTTTGTGGATGCACTTTGAACTGAGTCTATTCCTATATGAAATGTCAATTTAGAGCTTCGCGATGGCGATTTGAGGATGATTTGCAGTGGAATAGAGTGGATTGGTGTAGTTTTCCAGGTCATTTCAGGCGATTGCCGCCCATTGACACAGCGCGAGGTTGCACAATTTTTTTATTTTACGTGGTTGTGCACACAGCACGATGCACTTTAATATGCAATACAAACTGGAGCTCGGCGCAATGTATTTCGATTTTTTTATGCGGTGGATTCTGTGGATTGAAGTGGATTGCGGTATTGGCCCGGGCTACTGCAGTCGATTGCAGCGTATTTCGCGAGAACTACCGTGCCAATACAAGTGAAATTTTTTAATGCAATTGTCGCAGAGTGTGCTGTCATATGCAATCAAAAAAGGAGCTTTTCGATCACGATTTCTTTCGTTGCATGGTGGAATGCAGTGGATTGCGGTATTGGCCTGGGCCAGTGCAATCTTATTTCAGTGGACTTCGTGAGAACGCGTGAGCGGAATATCGCGAAATGTTCTGGGTACATTGTACGTGTAGCGTAGTTTGATATTCCAAACTATCTGCAGTTGTGCGAAGCTGATTTGTGGTGGATTTGACGGGAACTAGAATGAATTGCGGTGGATCGAGGTGGATTGCGGAACAGGCCTCCGGCGCGATATCTAGCTGCATTCGGCCGTACCTCGCGCATAGTGGAAAACACTGGTTTTGCGCTTAAAACTCATCTTTGGCAGCAAGATATGGTTGCGATTGCTACCGGGTTGTTACTTGGATCCTATTCGCCCTCCTTCCAGCATTTCTGACTGCAGCGTAGTGTGCTGCCACACACTTCTTCAAAGCGAAGAATCTGAAGTGCAAAATTTACCTAAAAGTGCAGAGCAATATTCCAGGTAGTTGCCTAGGTTTTGCTTTGATGCGTCGCTGTCCTGTTTGTCAAGAACGAGGATCGTACTCCTTCACTTAGGAAAACTGCTCTGGCTGGCAGCCTAGATGAATAGCTGAGTGGTTGAATAGATAAATGGCTGATTTGAGCCTGGGACACGCAAGCTTGGTCACTGTTACAACGATTGGCATAATTCTTACTGTTTGTCGTTTTCCAGTCAGCGGCACTAGAATTTTTAACGGTTCAAGCATGCACCCTTTTATTTTGTATCACTTATGCCCTGTAGGCGAATTACTGGTTCTTAGCACATTTACTCGCGTACCTCACTCAAGCCTCCTCAGCATCTGCATTTTGTATTATCATTTGCAATTAGCTAGATTATCCGAAAATTCTGTTAGCTTCTCATTCTGCTGGACGCATGTAAAGTTTTAGCAATTATCCTATCCCTTTAGGTTGCTTTTACATAGTTTTCGTAGCTTCTAGACCTGTAAAAATTTCTGTTTTGCTTACGTGTCGCCCATTGACTTTGTTTCACTTTTAATTAAAAAAGATCTTCAGCGTTGTCATGCTGCCATACTGTAAAGATAATAATAATAATATCAGTCATGATAAGACATTTATGAAGGAATCCGAAGAGAACCAAAACTCTTTCTAGGCACTTCAGATGTGCTGAAAAGGAAGGGTTTCAATTGGTTAGTCATAGCATCCACAGTGTCAGCACATGTATCATTGCACAGAGGATGATTCACATCGAACCAGCAAGTGCTGTGAGGAACAGTGTGGGTTTTAGCTTCTTTTTAAATTCTGTCTACGCTCCTCTAGGCAAGTACCTAGCCCCACAACCTCGAATTTCGTATCGGGCACGAGAAATCATTTCACTGTGCCGATCAACTGTTAATAAACTGAAACTGATATCATCCTGCTATGCTAATATCACCTATATGGCTAAGTGGGCATTAGTAATGCATTGAATGTTATGCTATAAGATTAGGTTTGAAAGTTCAGAACATGAGCTGTAACTGCAATGCAGCTGCAGCTTATGAGTAATCCAACCACAAATGCAGCTGCTTAAACTGTAGGGGACGGGCCAGCATATTGCGATGCAGCCTCCTATTCGAACGTGTCTTTTCCAGGTTGCCGTTCAGAATCCGGATCCCGGCTGCAGCCTCCTACAATATCTGAGGTCGTCATGTATCCTTGCATCCACAATGTCTACCTTGCATCTCACAATGTGCTGGTCTTCCCACCTGTGCAATTGATTAGCTGCTGTTGGTGCAAAGCTCTGCTAGCCTTGTCTATCGTGAACCTCACAACTACCACAATACACCTCGGTCTCGCCGACCTGCAGTGGCTCCGAATCAGCCAGACTTCCGTTTGTTTTTTTTTACTCATTTTTAGGTCCCTTCATTCCTTTGCTCCAGCCTACCTATCTGAACTACTTCCTAATCAGGCTGTGAACCACCAGTTTTCTTGACTCAGATGATTTAGCTGTGCTTCGAACCAACCTCAAATCCTTCAGAGACTGTGCCTTTTGTTTATATGCTTCCAAAGCCTGGAACTCTCTACCGACTGACATCACGACACTCCCTGACTCGATGACATTTAATTAAAAGTAGTTATAACCCACTTCTTCCTCTTTTATTTGCTGGGTCTGTATAAATTATTCTTTTTGTGCTAATGCGTGTTGACATAGTATATATTATTGCTAACCAATTGACATGCTTCCTTTGCAGTATATTTCAAGTGCTTAGACAGAGATCGGGACTCCGTGCTAGGTCCGGTTCTTTTCACAGTTCATACTCTCCCTCTTGCCGATGTGATTGCCAAGCACGATCTAGGCTTTCACTTCTATGCGGATGACACTCAGTTGTACCTTTGCTTTGATCCCTCCCAGTCTTCGAGCACCTCAAATTCTCTAAACTCACTTGCTGCATGCATTTATGACATCCGCACATGGATGGCAGCAAATTTTCTAAAACTAAACGATGACAAAACTAACTTACTAGTTATGGGCAAACCCAGTGTGATTCAGGAATTGGAAAAGGCTGACGCTCAAAATCGGCTCTGTCAGCATATCTCCTGTTGAATCTGCACGAAATATAGGTGTCATGTTCCAAAGTGACCTTTCGTTAGACGACCACATCAGCTCCACAGTAAAGTTTACCTACTTTCAGTGACATAACATTGCTAAAATTCGGGCTTATTTAGATAAGAATACGACATCTAAGTTGGTCCATGAGTTTGTGACATCCCGTCTTGACTTCTGTAACTCTCTGCTTGCTGGCCTACCGGCATGTGCAATCATGCGATTACAGCTGGTGCAAAACTGCAGCTAGGCTTGTCTGTCGTGAGCGGTGCAGTTGCCACATCACACCACTTCTCGCCGACCGGCACTGGCTACCAGTCAAACAACGGATTGACTTCATGGTTTTGTCGCTCACTTTTAGGTCTCTTCATTCTCTGGCTCCAGCCTACCTATCAGATGTACTTCCCCACCAGGCCAAGTATTGTACCACCCGCTTTTCGGAATCCAACAGCATACCAATACCTCGTACAAACCTCAAATCCTTTGGAGACAGTGCATTTAGTTCGTATGCTCCCAAAGCCTGGAACTCCCTCCCAACTTGTGTCACGACATCCCCTGACTTGACCACTTTTAAAAAGAACTTTGACACCTATTTAGGACAGCATTTAGTGGGTCCCTGTGATTAGAGTTTCATGTGCTCATGGGTGCTGACACTGTGCATGCTGCCACTAACCACACTTGCATGCTGACCCTGTGCATGTCACCCCTAACCATGTTATTCATGTTTATCAAGCATGATATCACTCACCATTCAATCGCGTTTCACTTTTCAGCAAATGTAAAGCACCGAGAAAGAGATTGAGTTCTCTGAGGGTGCTTTATCAAGTGTATTATTATTATTATTATTATTTAGTTCTCCTAGGGTGTTATACTGATGTTTTATGATTGCTATTATATAAAAAAGTATATGCATGTAGGGTCAACCAAGAAAGGACCAAGACTTCTTGTTTTTCAGTTAATATCATATAATAATAATAATAATAATAATAAAACATTAATATTGCAATCAAAGACAACTAAATCTTACTAGGCACATTGCATACGCTGAAAAGGATGCATGTCAACTGATTGGCAATAATGTGAGCAGTTTCAAGGGGTTAAGCACTTGAAGAAGTAGAATTAACACATATGGGACTGGTTCGGGATTCAATTCTTGTGCTAACTTGATTTCACGTGAAAGGACTACTGTTAGTAGTTCCCTTCAGCATAACTCAAAGTGTTAAGGCATCTAAGCAGCACTCACCAGACAAGTGTGCATGCAAGCTCGAACAAGTATCTCAGTTGGAGGTTTAGCAGGCCGCATGTGGAATCCTCAGATCCTTCGAGGCATGCATCCCTTGGTCTTTAAAGCACTGCCTATTCAGGGATTGGTAGCATCCAGGCTCAAAATGGTAGTAAGTTGACATTCCTGGTCAATTCTTTTTAGTCCTTTCACTGTAGGGCCCACTGGGTTCATAGGTCAACCACACCCTTTTTGCTGTGTTTTTTGTCCCAGCTTTTTCTAAAGCCTTTCAGTAGTAAGTCACCAATTTTTCGGGATTTCCAGAAGCTGCCAGAGTCAACTTTCAGGCCCATAGACAAATTTATTCACGCTCGCTCTGTGTTTGCTGGAACGGTCTCGGCTGCCTACCGGAATGTCCTTCAGGGTGCATGTGGAGCATAAGTTGGGCTGGCAACCTTGGCAAGTTTATTAGCCAGACGTCCTAGTGTTGGTGATGTCACATATCAGTAAGTTTCACTCATAGTCATATTGGTGTACCCTGGATTTCAACCTTGATGTTACTTGCTCACAACCCAAGGGGGGCTGAAGATGTGAGTCACCTTGGCACATTCTTGCCAGGTCAGCCATGGGGGCTTGAAAAGCCTTTAGGGCTATCATCACCGCTTCCAGGGCAAATAAAGGATCGCCCACCGCAGGATTCGAACCCACGACCTATGACGAAGTCATGAAAACAACCGCCTTACCTAGTTGCCATCACGGCTCACCAACTCAGCACATGCCCAGCAGCACATCTGTCATAGTATTTCACAGTATTGTTAGGATGTTTTCAGATTGCCTCATTGGTTTCAAGTTGATAGATCATTTTAGTGGAATTTGAAGCTCGTTATGCAATTTCAATTTCTTGTCCAATCGTCTTCTAGAAATTGGGGGCACTTCAAAAACATCAGAGAGTAATTGGAGATCGTGCTTGGCCAGGTTACTCATGTGGCTACCACATGCTTTCCGAGTGCCACAAGGACAGGTTTTGCTGGTGCTGCCGTCTTTTTGAAAAACCGCTTCATTTTGGTATGATCCTTCATTCATATTCTAGTGTGTCTGACGGGGACGAAGCTGGGATGTGGCGAAGGAGGCTGCGGTGCCTGTACAGTTATGGTATCAAAATATGAAGCTGCCAGCGACTGCATTACGTATCCTTGAGTGCGATGTGCTGTTGATTGTATTTCCAGAGTTGCAGAAAAAAGAGTTGCTGTTTTGGCATGATAGGAGTCCAGCAAAGCACTGTGCTGTAAATTTTGCTCCTCCTATCTGAGTGGTGGAGCTGCTGCATCTATTACCTTAGCCTTAGCTTGCTGCTTGTCTCAGTCACTATGCACTCAATGCCTGCCTTGTGCCACTGTGCAGTCTGCACGGTCTCTCCGTGACGACTATTGAAGGCATCGGAGGCTCTATCAAACGACTCAATGTAATTCAGGTACGTTCAAAAGCACTTGGTTACAAACACTCGCGCCGCATCGCTGGTTCTAGTCCACATTTTCTTGTTCACGGTCTAGGGTACACTGTCAGGGCTTCATTCTCTGTGCTTGCAAAATATTTCTCAATAACTTTTATTCCCCCAAATTATTGAAATCCTATTTGTGAAGCTGGTATTCTCTCAAAATAAAGTCGGTTCCCCACGAGCTGTTTTGCCAAGTGGCAAATTTAGTTTATTTTTCCTGTACTAGTTCACTTTCTTAGATGTATTTTTGAGCATTAGAAATCCAAAATATGGCTGCTGCTGGCACCCAGGGTGGTTCAATTTCGAATTCGACATAATGTATTGTCAGAAACAAAACATCCTAAAAACTTCCTACATGACTCAGATAGAGAAGCCGACAGCATTATTACCGACAGTAAAACTAAAAATGCGGCTCATTGTGAATTGCCTCCAATGTACATGAACACAAAATCTTGAGAGCGATAAAGGCTACAGCTGCAGATTTTTTACTTAAGCCACTGTTTATGTGGTTACTCATTCCTTGGAGCCTGTAGCGTTGTTCAACAGTGGATCTGATTCACTGGCAACTTTCTCAATTCTTTGCCTTCGAGATGTATGTGCCCTAGTGGACGTCTTAGCAGCAACGCTGTGCCGATCCCACTTTCTCATTGTGGCACTGTTACGTGCTTTCTGCGATGTGAGGCGCTTGGTTCACTCGGTTCGTTGCTTTTTTTCATGCACCTCAAGGAGAGGCTAGTGGCCGCCCATGGCACTCAGTGTGGGTTCTGCACACCTGGCATGGTTATGAGCACTTATGCACTGCTGAGAAGCAATCCGCAACCTTCACTGGACTCCTTGATGAAGGCACTAGCAGGTGAGATAGCATCACCCTAGATTACCTATTGAAAAAAGTCACTTGATTGGTGTCCATTAGGCTGGTACTGTTAGAACTTGTGTTGGTGTAAATTGCACTTTGTTACTCTGTGTCGTCTACCGTTTTGCTCAGCCTGCTGCAGCTTGCTTCTCTTGCACTAGCGCCGACGTCTCCTGCTCACATACAAGTGTGTATATATGTGTTTGGATATGTGTGTGATTGCGTGCCTATCTTAAAATATGCGCGAAGCACGTTTGTCTTAGGCCCCTTCCTTTTACTACTAATGTTTTAGTTTCGATGCCTGCTGCTGGCGCTGCTGCTGGCCATGTGTGAGTCCTTGCACATGGTAGGCATTGCATCACATTTAAAATGAGTAAGACTAGCAAGAAAAAGTAGCCGTGGCACTCTTGCATTCTTATCAGATCATAAATTGGCTTTATCATCATTCAATTTGAAGAAAGTGTGCTGCCATCCTATGCAAATGTCAGAAATACATTGTTCAACAGATTTAAGTTAGTTCGACATGCTAGAAGGCTGGAGGGATTAAAGCACGGGTACAGGTGTGTGTCATCTGGATGACAATGTTTGGTGAGATTGTGCAGGGCGATTACGTCCACAAGAAGGAGAGACAAGATTGTGAAGTGAAGTCGACCAAGCTCGGATCCCCAGGGTACCCCATATTTTTAAAGGCTTCTCGGATGACTGTTTCCTGTTAACATCAATGCTTTGAAATCTTCCATTGAGATAAGATCAAAGCCATTGCACTGCAGTGCAAGTGATGCTCAGGCAAGAGGATGAGTGCTAAGGAAGAACTTGGTGATCAATGGTATCAAACACTTCGGAGAGATGGAGCAGAAAAGCAGGGGAGACTCAACATAATCCTGGATTTCTGAAAGTCTTATACACTCACAGCAGTGGTCTGTGAAATTATTAGGTTTAAAACCATGACTGGAAATTGCTTGGTTTAAAGTGTTGATATAAGAGCTTACCTGGTATGCCACCACACGTTCTAATGTCTTCGATTGGAATGGCTGTAGGGAGACTAGTTGGAATTTGCGTTAGTTCTCCTCGTAAGTGTTGTCTTAGTGGGTAACCCGGCAGCATTATTTTTTAATGATGCAGGGACAGGTCCTGAGGCTCAGAACACACTTTTTAATGTTAGTTATGGAAAGTTATGCAAATCTAAGCACGCGGATGTTGAGCACTAGGTATGGGGTCTAGAGGGCTACTAGTCTTCAAAAACTGGGAGATGAATTATGAGATGAGGTCACTAGTAGCAGGCTTGAATGTGAACATTAAAGAGCTGCACGGAATTGAAGGAGAGAAGTCTAATGTAATGTAATGTATGTAACTCCACAAAGCCACACAGATTATGTAGGTGATATACAGGAGAGTTTTGTATAGCACACTCACAGCCTTGAATGGCTTTCGCTATGCATTCGGTAGCCAACAGACTTCATCTCACTCACCAAAGAGAAAGTGGGAAGCATAGCAGAGTCAGAAGAGCAGTTGACGTAATGAGTAACATGGAAGTAGCATTAGCAGCACAAGCAGCTCAGGACGGCTGGAAAGGATGTGCCATAGTCGGCAGCAAGAGAGTAGTTGTCGTTGCATAAGAGTATGATACAGAAGGAGAGGAGTCCTGTGATGATATTACCTTGGGGATGAACTCACTGATATTATCAGTCTTGCTGAGAATCAATCTATAGAGTTGCGATAATAATAATAATAATGATAATAATAATGATAATGCACTTGATAAAGCGCCCTCAGAGAACTCAATCTCTTTCTAGGCGCTACACATTTGCTGCAAAGGGAAACACGATTAAATGGTGAGTAATATCATGCTTGATAAACAACATGAATAACGTGGTTAGGGGTGACATGCATAGGGTCAGCATGCAAATGTGGTTAGTGGCAGCATGCACAGTGTCAGCACGCATAAGCACACAAAGGACGAATCACAGGAGCCCGCTAAATGCTGTCCTAAATAGGTGTTTTTAATTTATTTTTAAATGTGGTCAAGTCAGGGGATGTTCTGACGAAAGTCGAGAGTGAGTTCCAGGCTTTGGGAGCATACGAACTAAATGCACGGTCTCCAAAGGATTTGAGGTTTGTATAAGGTATTGGTAAACTGTTGGATTCCGAAAAGCAGGTGGTACTATGTTTGGCCTGGTGGGAGAGTAGATCTGAGAGATAGGCTGGAGCCAAAGAATGAAGTGACCTAAAAGTGAGCGACAAAACCTTGAAGTCGATCCGCTGCTTGACTAGTAGCCAGTGCAGGTCGGCGAGAAGTGGTGTGATGTTGCAACGGCGACACTCACGACCGACAAGCCTAGCTGCAGATTTTTGCACCAGCTGTAATCGAATGATTGCACACGCCGGTAGGCCAGCAAGCAGTGAGTTACAGAAGTCAAGACGGGATGTCAAAAATTCATGGACCAACTTAGATGTCGTATCCTTATCTTAACAAGCTCGAATTTTAGCAATGTTATGTCACTGAAAGTAGGCAGACTTGATTGTGGAGCTGATGTGGTCGTCTAACGAGAGGTCACTTTGGAACATGACACCTAGATTTCGTGCAGATTCAACAGGAGATATGCTGGCAGAGCCGATTTTGAGCGTTAGTTTTTCCAATTTCTGAATCACACTGGGTTTGCCCATAAGTAGTAAGTTAGTTTTATCATCATTTAATTTAAGAAAATTTGCAGCCATCCATGTGCAGATGTCATCAATACATGCAGCAAGGAAGTTGAGAAAATTCGGGGTGCTCGAAGACTGGGAGGGATCAAAGCAAAGGTACAACTGAGTGTCATCCACATAGAAATGAAAGTCTAGATCGTGCTTGGCAGTCACATCAGCAAGAGGGAGAGTATAAACCGTGCAAAGAACCCTACCTAGCACGGAGCCCTGAGGTACCCCATATTTAAGAAGTACCTCGGATGATCTTTGTCCATTCACGTCAATACTCCGGAGTCTCACTGAGATAGGACCTGAACCATTGCAGAGCAGTGCCAGTGATGCCCCGGTGAATGAGAGGCGCTCTAGAAGAACTTTGTGATCGATGGTGTCAAAAGCTGCTGAAAGATCGAGCAAAACAAGCAAAGACACTCGACCCATGTCTGCATTCCTAAGTAGGTCGTTGTATACCCTAAGCAATGCTGACTCTGTTGAGTGATTAGCTCTAAAGCCAGACTGGAACTTACTAGCAAGGTGTGAGGTTTCGATATATGAGTTCAGCTGGTCTGCCACGACCTGTTCCAGTGTTTTTGATAGGAATGGTAGAAGGGAGACTGGGCGGTAGTTGCTCAAGTTCTCTTGGTCTAGTGTCGCTTTCTTGAGAAGAGGCCTGACTACAGCTTTTTTGAAAGGTACTGGGACATGACCTGAGGCTAATATATATTAATGATGTTATTTATGCATGGCAGCAGCAGATCAATGCAACGTAGGAGCAGGACAGTGGGAATAGGGTCCAAAGGACTTGTTGTCTTCTTTGATTGGGATATGAACTCCAGGACGAGATCACTAGTAACCTGCTTAAATTTAGACATTGAGGTGCAGCCAGGAATCAGGGAACAGCATTCTCGGGGAGATGTTGTCATCGCAGGGATGGACTCCCTGATCTTGTCTATCTTCTGCACCAAGAATCGAGAGAAACGATCGGCTAGATCATCACAATGATCATCAGGTAAGGGGCTAGTCTGGGAGCGGTTGAAGAGATGGTTGATCGTCGACATCAGCATTTTTGGATTGTGCATCTGTGAGTCAACAATGTTTTTATAGAAGCTAGACTTGGCCTTTGCTAGGATCTGTTGGTACGACCTCCAGTAGTCTTCATATGCCTGTCGATGGGCAGTCAGTCCTGATCTTTTGTATGCTTTTTCAAGCTTGCGCTTAGTAGACTTGGCTAGTTTAATGTCTGTGGTAAACCATAGGCCGTCAAGGCGAGGGCGCACTGCACTTAATCAGAGGTGCAAACTCGTCGAGCGTGTCAGCTAGTGTCGTGCTGTAGCTATCTACCAATGACAGACCGGATCACAGATCGGAGGGAGGACTGAGCAGCAGAGGCAAGGCAGATATTCTCGTACGGACAGCATTAATGTCAAGGGTCTTGAGGTTTTGCGATTCACAGGTTATTTTAGGGGAAGAAGTGGGCACACACTGTAGATTGAATGATATCTGCATGTGGTCAGATAAGCAGGATTTGGTAATAATTGGTGATGACAAAGTGCAGTTGTATGAGAAAATCTGGTCAAGTGTGTGACCCGTGATTTGAGTAGGGCCATGCACATGAACCACAAGAGACAATGAGTCAGTCAATGCATGACATCAGTGCTGAAGGCGTCAGATAAGTTATCAAAATGAACGTTAAAATCACCCATAACGAGGAAGGATCGATTTCTTGCACACAGAATCGAAATGAGATCAGAGAAATCTGAGATAAAGGAGGATTTGGTACCTGGTGGGCGATAGACTACTGCCACTATCGGTAGCTTGTTTTCGGGTGAGACCAAGACTATTGATTCAAAAGACTGCTTCGAGGGTACTGCGATTGGCTTGAAGTTGAATTTCGAGCGCACGATAACAGCAACTCCATCTCCAGTTTTGATTGATCTAGGGGTGTGAAAGAATGAGAAACCATTTGGGGTGGCGTCTTTAATTGTCGGGCAGTTTATCGATTTTAGCCAAGTTTCAGTTAGGGTAATGTAATGTAATTTATCTCCGTCAGTAACTCCACAAAGTCATAAAGACCATGTGGGTGTTACGCAGGAGAGTTTTGTATAGCGCACTCACAGCCTAAGCGGCTTTCGGTATGCATTCGGTAGCCAACAGACTTCGTCTCACGCAACAAAGAGAAAGTGGGAAGCATAGCTGAGTTAGGAGAACAGTTGAGGTAGTGAGTAGCATAGAAGTAGCAGTTCAGGACCTCTGAAAAAGATGTGCCATAGTCGGCAGTTGGAGAGTAGATGTCGTTTCGTGAGCAGGTCGAGACCATTTTCAGTACGCCCCCATACATGTGTCACTGTGAGTCTCTCTAACTTAGTGGTCATCAGGCCTGTTGTAACTCCACCGGCCAGACTTAAGGCTTGCCTTATGAATCCTCGCTCAATGTGCAATAAACCTCTTGATAATAAGCGACCTTATTTCTGAAAATAGTCTGCTAGATCGTCACAGGGATCACTGGGTAAGATGTTGACATGGTAGTGGTTAAGGAGATGGTTGATGGTCGGCATCGGCATTTTTTATTGTGTACCTCTGACTTGACAATTTTTTTTATAGAAGCTGAACTTGGCCATCGCTAGAATAGATTAGTATGATCTTCACTAGTTCTCATATGTCAGTCGATGGTTAGCCAGACTCGATCTTTTGCATGCTTTCTAAAGCTTGCACTTAGTAGACATTGCTAGTTTAATGTCTGCGGTAAACCGTGGGCCATGTGAGCGAGGGTGTACAGTGTGCTTCGCCAGAGGAGCAAACTTGAGTGCTGTACTCTGTTTGCTTTAGGTTAGTGTTTTTTTTGAAAGAGGTGATCACAGGGGCTAAAAGTGTGCCGCTTGTAGTTAGCGACTCCGTGTCAAGCTGAACCATACTACTGCAGCATATATGGGCTTATCTGCATGGATAATTGTTATTGAGGCCACAATTCTTGTTTGATGTATAAATTTGCTAATGCTTTAGTATGGAAGGATTTGTATAAGCCGATCCTTAGCCTGGTTTGTAGTCATTAGGTAGAAACTCTTATTAGTAGCTTACCTATTGACTCAAAAAAATCTCTGTTGCAAGTATGATTGTGATTGTAAATATACGTAAGGGAGATTGTAATTTGTATAAGTAAAGCGAGTGTTGCATGAAAATTCATAGAGATTCTCCATACTCCTCTTCGACCTTGAACACTGGCATGGGGAAGAAGGTGAGTGGATCCTTGCCCCATCGAACCCATACAAAGTGGAGAATGTGGGGAGGCACTCTCTCAATCTTCTTATGATTGGCAGCCTCTGGCAAGGTTTGGCATGGTCTTGCTACTCCTTGGCTAAATTCAGCCTATTTCCCTGACTTGTGATGTTGTCTTAAACAATCTACTTCATTTATTTAGCACCCTAAGAACCTGAAGAACTTGAGAACTTGATCTCAATCCAGGTGCTTCACATGGCCACAGGGCTCGAACCCAATACCCCGGTTGTTTAAGATTGTTTTAAGCACTTTGCCCGTGGGCCAAACCAGAGTGGCACTAGCTGAAGAGTGGATTGGGTTGCAGATGACAACGTGGGAACAACGTGACCATTGTTGACCTATGTTTTAGGTATACTAGCAGTCCTTATAGGTCTGTCTGCTTAATAGCAGCTGAATAGATTAAGTGTGGCAGTACAGGAAATGATGCTGAACTAGCAGTTTAGCAAGGCAGATTGGTCAAGACGATAATTAGTAATGTCAATGAAAGTCGATGCTTTATTGCAAAGGACGCTTTGAAAAAATAGACAAATCCTACTTCTGATAAGCCAATGCTCAGCCGGTGTCATCCATTTCTTTTTATAAATGCAACCCGGGTTTCTTTTGGGGGGAAAGACGATAGCAGCTAATTCATAAGCCGTACACTGCTAGCCTTTGGATTGGTATGCTGGCCTTTAACTTGGGAGCGTCTAGATTATGGCACATCGTAGTGCAAGTGAGATTGCACATGCATTCTAGACGTTCACTGGAATTTGGTTCAGGCACATATGCCTGCGCATAACCATTTAAAACTTAGGCTTTAAGCCCTGTGTTGAGTTTAGGTTGGGAGAACAAGCCTCGATATGGGTAAAGCACTGGGCGGTGGTAAAGCAATAGCGGGTTATCCAAAATGTGCCGGATCGGGCCTCACCGAGACTAAATTTTCTCGCTGTCAGTCTAACAGCAGATGGGTTTCGGTTGCTCTGTATTTAAAACAAGCTGATGAAATATTTTCCTGGCCATTCAAATGCTGGCAGGTCATGCTTGGGAGAATTTGCCATAAGTGCAAATAGGCATGCTATCGCTTGGGTCTGTCCTGCGTGTTACTTCTAGTACGTGTTTGGTGAGTTGCTGCAAAGAGTGCATCCCTAGAGTTAGCATTAATCATCACTGCAGCAGGTTTGCTTGACGATGCTCGTGTGCTGATGACCCGCAGATGTGCCGAGCTGAAGCCAACCTGCTCAACAACCGGCCAGAAAGCAGGGCCGGCGTCAGATGTGTCGGTCTATGCTGAGTGGGCACCGTGCTGCGACAAGTGTCGCATCGAACCTGGTATTTGATTTGCATAATGATGCTTGCTCTACTGAAGAATAATCTAGATGCCTGATGTGCTTGGCAGCAGCCTGTAGCATGCACGTTACATGAGCAGAAGTTGTATTTTGAAGCTGGAGTTGCCACAGCAGATACCTGCTTGGTGTAGTTAGTTGTTAACTTACGGCCAGAGCTCGGCAGTATTGCACGGGAGGAGTTGAACGATGCATATGAGCCTTCTTGACGTAGGAGCCTTTTTGATGGCACTATTATTAATATGTTTATATTAATATATTAATTATATTAATTAATATTTTTATTAATATATTAATTATATTTAATATATTTTATATTAATATATGACACTATTGTTAATGTTGCTGGCAGTCTTTTTCACTGAACCTTCTTGATGTACACTACTGTCTTTTTGCTTCAGGCAATCTTTGTCGGTGTACTGGTTATCGTCCCATTTTGGAAGGACTTAAGACGTTTACAAGGGTAAGGCTGCTACATCGTTGCATTTCCAGTATTGTTTGGTTTCGCAGTCAGTTATGTTGCTACGTTCGTTAGCTTATGGAGATTCGTCTGAAACAATCCAAGTTAAAAGCCACCATTCCCTTTTAGCTCTTACCTTGCAGTGAAATCAAACTATGTCATTCTACATTTCATTTGCAGGAGTTCAGTTGTCCCATGGGAAGTGACTGCTGTCGCATGCAAAAACAAGGAGACGTGGATTCGTCGGTCAGTGCAGATGTGTGTGTCGCACCAGTAGGCCCTTCAGCTAACCTTGCATACGTCTCTCTCTCTCTCTCTCTCTCTCTCTCTCTCTCTCTCTCTCTCTCTCTCTCTCTCTCTCTCTCTCTCTCTCTCTCTATCTCTCTTTACATGATTGCATGCTGCACTTGCGTTTATACTTTAGCCTCCTTCTTGTTTTATCTCCTTGATTCTAACGTAAACATCTTCTTAATCATTTAAGTGTGGAAATCAATATCGTGGACATTTTGATAGTACTCA
This sequence comes from Cristatella mucedo, assembly GCA_009760855.2. Taxonomy (NCBI): domain Eukaryota; kingdom Metazoa; phylum Bryozoa; class Phylactolaemata; family Cristatellidae; genus Cristatella; species Cristatella mucedo. Next base: position 34,658 of record WPIO01000228.1, on the reverse strand, counting down.
AGAGCCAATCTTTCCACCGGAGCTGAAGGTATAGATTCAAATATAGCTGTGATTGCCTTTGAAAATCTTGCTTTACTTCCTTATTTTGCTATGTCTGCCGTTTTATAAACAAAAAGTTCGAGGAGCAATGTTAATCTAAAAAATATTTGATTTTATTTTATGCTCATAATCGATTTTTCTTAGTCTATTCTTAATTACGTCTGCAGTGGCAACCTTGATTGCACAGCTAGGCACGTAGCCCAAGCCTCTAGGTGACAGGAAGTCAACATGATCCCCAAGGCAATACTTTACATTATCATATTTTGCTTGTTGAAATTGTACATGTTACCACTACCCATTTGATCATGCTTCCTTTACAGCACGTAAAGTTTCTAAAATAGAATGAGGGAAAGTAAAGAAAATACTTATACAAATAGATCAGCCAATCGAATATTTGCTTAGAGTAATTTTCAAAAGACAAATATGTTAAAAATAGCATCAGAAGGTCTGACGACTTCCACATAAAAGGAAAAATGGTTATGCAAACCATTTCTAACATGGATGTATACCAGAAGCAAAAAATCTACAAATAACAAATTTACCGATCTCTGCATCGTATGCGACTGGTAACCTAATTTTTTAAACTTGATAGATTGAGGTACATGTGTGAAGCTTTTTGAGGTGCATACTTGTGACTTTTAAAATGCTTAATTTTCTTTGTAGCTTTATATCTTGTGAATTCCATAATTCGGCCAATTTGTGTATCAGAGTAAAATTTAAAATACGAGTTTAGCTCTGTTTGTATAACTTTAGGCTAGAATTAAAAAACCTATTAAAACCTATCCGACCGAAATCAGAATTAATTCTGATTTCGGTCGGATAGGTTTTGCCATACATGTCATCAAACATCATGGAGCTTTATTTTCTGCAATCATGAACATCAGGATCGATCAGGTACACGGATCCATGTTTTGGGGCCCAGTTGAATTATCTGTCACTCACATGTGTAAGGCTGAAGCCTAACGAGGCAGTCAGACCGTGGAGATGGTGGCTTTTAGGTAGCCTAGCTGGCTTACGTGTCACAGTCATCAAAGACAAACTAGTTAGGCTGAAGCACCACCTTGTCAACTTCACAATGCCACTAAAGTGGTTTTTAATTTATAATCCCCTCATAATTAGTTGGCCACACTTGTAAACGAAACCCCTGAAGTTTGTATGTGGCTACGTGAGGATTTTTTATATTTCCGTAGACTTTGCGTGTGTGTGCTTTGCCCTAAAAGAGCTGTATCAAATGCTGCTCGTTGTAGCAAGCACACAGCCAACTGTGGTCCACGAAATCTGGCTGAATAGAAGCTTGACCTAGTCGATTGACGCTGGGAAATAGTGCAGGAGGGCAGGATGTGAAACATCGGAGCAAATGTCGCTGATCTGCATGTCTAAGTAGAGTGTGCTTGGGCGTTTCTTTCCTCTTACGGCCAACAGTGGTTTGAAAAATCTACGGATCAACCTGGGCATCAAAACTAAACGTCAGACATTGATGAGATTTATGAATGCAAGGCCGAGAATTCGAACTGAAGTTATATTCATATGCTAAAACGATAAATATTGTTGGAAAGTGAGACATGCTGCAACCTTGATTTGCCCATCGGGTTGGAAGAAACTTGCAAAAAGAACTTGGCATTTGCAAGCTGCTCCTAAAAGATTTTCGGCTTTCAAAGAATACGTAATTGCAGAACCATGAGAACACTACGAATTTAGATTTCTGGACACTTGAAATAGCCAAAAATGCATTGCAAAGACGTTGTCATACACGTCTAAAGGAGTGGTCCAAGTTTGAGACATACTATTTTTCGCAGGCTCACTGCGAGAGCAGACCTGGCTCGAAACTATGTGGGAATGCATTAGTGCTGTTAGAACTAGAAAGCGTTCGTATTTCCAATGAATAAAGGATTGTAGAACCATTATAAACTTTGACATAACTCTTGTCAAAAACTGAGACACAAAAATTGTAGTGATTTGCTTTTATTAAGTTTTTAATTTAAGCTTTTAAAAAGTGTCCACTAAGATTGTGAGGTGGAAATTCAATGTAGTTCACTCATTCGGCACACTTAGTGGATCAAGACTTTGGAAGCAGCTTAAACAGATTCTTTAATTCGTTGTTCACCAGGAAGCAGGTTTGGACAAATTGCTTTGTATCGCATCAGTAAACTCTTGAATAGTTTCGAACCTTGTCTAACTACTGGCTGCGCAAAATTATCTGCAATGTGCAATGCAATGTGCAAAATTGCTTGTTCCAGACCGTAGATTGTTGATGTATAAGCTCCCATGCACAGTCGTTTGGATGTTGCTTTCAAATAGAGATCTAGACAATTTGTCTGCACACCGTTATGATGGTGCAGTAACGTAACACCCTTCTAAAATAGCTACTATTTCAAAGCTGGTAGCTGCTTCTGAAACCGGCAAACAGGCTCATTTTGCTCGTTTATCTGCACCTGGTAAGCAAACGCAGAGGTTAGCAGAGTTACTGTTTGCTACTTGTATTTGCTTAATCCTGCGAATCCTGCCTTCTGGTGGCATTTCGTGGACGGGAGCTCGTGAAGCACAGGAAGGATTGAGTTATATCTTAATTCCGAGTGCATGGGTTTTTCGGACCGGCACTGTTTTTAATTTGCATGTTTAAGGATACGGAGTGCTTGGACGTCTATTTTCTACATAAGGCCCATTGGCCGTTTTAGAGAGTATAGACATATATATTAGCTGGGGTTTTCCTTTTGGTCTTAGACATAATTTTTCAGTGCTAACTATGTCAGTCAATGTGGTTTATTGCTGATCGAAGTATACTCGTTTTTATTCGTTTTCAGGTGTCGTCTGCATACCGAGATGCACTCTTCGTTGTCCAAGGGCTGCATATGACATGGTATAGGCCGGTCACCCTCAAGCAGGTGATGTCATTAATGCAACAATTTCCTGACGCAAATCTGGTTGCCGGCAACACTCAACTTGGTAAACAAACTGATGGAAGCATGACTTATGCATGCGTCTTACCCAACAGCAGCAGCACCCAGCAGCAGCTGTTGCAGAAGATATATTTGTTGCCACATTTACCATTGACTGATGGCTGCCGTCTGTTCAAGAATCTTGCTAATGGCATCCAGCAGTCGCCAGCTGCCAAGCCGCCATGCTTGCCAGCCGTAGCCCGTGTTCTGTGCTGCTACCAGGGGAAACATGACCCTCCAGAGTAACTAAATTAGACCTTCTTTTCACAATTTAGACTCTGAAGAAATGTCTCTGAAGAAGACCTGTCAAGGCATCGCAATAAGTCTTCTCTTTCTCCAAGGATACTTCCACTTGTTGTGGATAGGTGGGATTTTCTCTCTGGATTAAGGAGTTTTTATCCTAGCCTCCTCGACCCCGACTTGCCACTCTATTCACGACATCGGAGCGACAGCATCTCGACTCTCCCTTTGCGTGCATAGTCTGGCGTTCTATAAATCTGACCCTGACCAATGGCCAAACCTATTTGACTACAATAATCAGCTAAAGAAGTATGCGAAGAGTCGGCAAACTAAGCCAATCAATGCCGAAAATAATGGCCAGCATAAGTTAGAATGCAGACATTAACCCTCAAGCGTCTTTTGCTTTAAATGACAAAAGATTCCACGAGCAGTAGATTTTCTTCATAAACGTTTGCAGAACAAATTTATATAAGGATTTGCATAAAGATTTCCGAATTTCACGGTTGGCTTTCATCATTCGCTTTGTTTTGCCGAATTATTCAAGTGGTATCTTGCAATGCTAAAGCCATATTTCAACTGTACCGACTTCTGGTTTTAAAAATGCATATGCTGTATCATGAAAACAGCCAACACCCGAGTTAATCACAGCCAATGCCAGACCTTAGCCAAATAAAGCAGTCTCTGCAGTTTAAGAGATGCTTACTCTGCTTAAAGCAAACAAACGGAACCTCTCAATAGTTATAAAATGCTGTTTTCATATGATTGGAAGTATCACTGCGGTAACATAAGAAAGATGCTGCCCTGAAACTCCTGCTGCAAGACATATATGACTTGCTGACACGTTTACAGTATCGTCTCCTCCTGGCAGTGCGTGGTGATTGAAAGTTTGGGTCTTTGTACAGGCCTGGACACAAAGTCTGGATTTATTAAACCGACAGCACTCATTTGTGTGACAGAAATACCAGAATTGAAACAAATCACATGGTTGGACTCTGGTATGAGCATTGGTGCATCGGTCACGATGTCGCGGTTGAAGAATGCTCTGGAAGCAGCAGTACAGTCTCACGAAGGTAACCTGTGTGTGCACTGCCTCTTGCTTGAGCACTGCCTCTTACATGTCGAGTTTTCGGGCTTGCCTTCCTCTGTTTTTTTATCATTCGCTGTGGCTTTTTAGAATCCCGGACTAGAAGTTTTTCGGCACTAATCGACGAGTTGAACTGGTTTGCCTGTCAGCAAGTGCTGAATGTAGCCGTAAGTTTATGCATACCCACACTTCAATCTGAGCACTTTCTACGGTACCCACCTGGTCATCAGAAGCTTTGGGATACATGCACTGCTCTTGGATATATGAAGCTACTGTGTGTAATGGGTTCTAAGTGACAATTGTAGCAGGTACTCTGTAGTTAACCTGTACTCTGCAGTTGTCCTGCACTGCCACAAACATTGACCTGTCGCCTGTATACCTGGCCTTCAGTCTCTGCTAGAGAGTGCAGCACGAAAGAGGCCAGGCAAGAGAAAGGTCTGCACGAGAATTTCAGGCAAGACTCAGCGATATCTGTAGGTGGTAATTCGTTAGTTGGTGAAGAACTGTTAAAAAAATCGAAGATCTTCCGCAGTGCATGTGAAAAAGACTTAGTCGATAAATTTATGCCATGGAAAGGCTTAGGTAGCATGTACTCAAGTGCAAATATGTGGTTTGGGGCAGTCTGGAAGTCGGGGGAAGTCTGTGGAAGAGTGCCTATTGTCTGCCATAAAGCTCTCCTGTACGGAGATCAAGGGTGCTCACTCTCTGTTAGCACACGTCAGTAATACATTTTGTAAAAATTGGGTTAGAGTCGCAGGAAACGTTTTCCACAGAGATTGCAACATTACATACATGACACAATTAACTCATAACACATACATACAATAACACAGCATACATACAATAACAGCCCAATAACACATACATACAATTACATACATAACATTGCTAAAATTCGGGCTTGTTTAGATAAGGATACAACATATAAGTTGGTCCATGCATTCGTGACATCCCGTCTTGACTTCTGTAACTCACTGCTGCTGGCCTACCGGCATGTGCAATCAGGGGACTGCAGCTGATACAAAACTCTGCAGCTAGGCTTGTCTGTCGTGAGCATTGCAGTTGTAACATCACACCACTTCTTGCCGACCTGCACTGGCTACTAGTCAAGCAACGGATCGAATTCAAGGTTTTCGACTCTCATTTTTAGGTCACTTCTTTCTTTGGCTCCAGCCTATCTCTCAGATCTACTCCCCCATCAGGCCAAGCATCGTACCACCTGCTTTTCGGAATCCAACAGCATACCAATACCTCGTACAAACCTCAAATCCTTTGGAGACCATGCATTTAGCTCGTATGCTCCCATAGCCCGGAACTCCCTCCCGACTTGCGCCAGAACATCCTCTGACTTGACCATATTTAAAAAGAACTTAAAAACACACCTATTTAGGACAGCATTTAGTGGGTTCCTGTGATTCCTCCTTCATGTGCTTATGCGTGCTGACACTGTGCATACTGCCACTAACCATATTTGCATGCTGACCCTGTGCATGTCACCCCTAACCATGTTATTCATATTGTTTATCAAGCATGATATTACTCACCATTCAATTGTATTTCCCTTTGCAGCAAATGTAAAGCGCCTAGAAAGAGATTGAGTTCTCTGAGGGTTCTTTATCAAGTGCGTGCATTATTATTATCTTTGATTTCACCACTACTTTTAGTTAAAGCAACGGCTAACAATTTTCTCTGTATGACACAAGGCATAATTAATTATTCAGAGCATATTTTCTTTCCGGTTTGGCATACCATGTTTGACTAGTTTCGTATCAAAGCCGGTTGCCATGTTTGCATGCTTCTGCTCAAGCAAGTCATCGAAGGTTGCTAAGGAACAGTGACCTGGGTAATTGCTGCTGCCACAGCATTCCACGTTTCTTTGCCCTCTGAAAATACGAAGACAGCACTATTGTTAACCATGAGCTGTGCGTCCTTCAATAGCGATGCATACAGCCTTTAATATCGGTATCTCGGGTCTTCTCTGTACCAAAAAGAAGTTATCTTTCCTGATACACCAGCTCGGCTGCCACCATCCTCAAGAGTTTAGCTAATTCACAATTCATTTATAGTGTAGTTGTGAGAATATGCTATATTGGATGTTGCTGCTGGATGCTTACCCTAAAAATGAGGGTTAGGCCTTTTTTTTAGCTATCTCTCAAGTCCTTTCTTATCTTTGAAATTCTGCAATTCAGCCTGTGGTTCTGTTGAGAGTGATATGTAGCTGTTGAAATATCTATAGCTACATGAATGTTCTGTATAAATGAATGTATAAATCTGTGTATTTATGCCAAATATTCGTTAAGAGTAAAACTACACGTGAAAACTTTAAAGTAAGTCTGCAACTGTCATTTCTGCTTCTCTGGCTTAGTTTGACGGTTAGACGGCAGTGAAAAATGTGTGTATCTAAGGCAAGAAATATATTGATCGACCAAGGAAACTGCTTTTGCAGGCTGCACAATGAATTTTGTTCTTTGATATCCATGCTTATGTGCAGGCTTAACGAAGAACACCGTGCCAGTTTCAGTAAGGAATTGAATGTGCTTACTCCTTGAACGTTATGGGCGAATGATGCAGCTCTCACTTAATGACATAGTGCAGCTGCAAACGCAGCAACAAAGCACTTTCTGTATTATTTCGAGTAAAGTATGTAGCTTCTTTAATCTCCTCACCCCCTGCTGCTCTAGGCTTGTGGTTGCCTCCTTAGAATTGCCGTGAGCACATAGAAATTGCCGACTTTAATTCTTACTCTGTACGTCAATCATTGCTGCCAAGCCTATACCTTATTTAATAATAGAAAATATGCATTGCTTCTTGGAATTTTTTTCCATAATTTTGCTCGCATTGAATTGACAAATATTTATTATAGACTATATTAATTTAGTCAGTTTCAGCTATAGACAAATGGTGCCAGGCAGTACCATTCATCTTCTTGTCTCATATATCTGGCCACGTGATGTCTCCTCACTCCGATAAGGTGCCTGCTGCATGATCAGTACTACATGGTAAATAATAATAGGGATGTGGGCCGTCTTTGGAAAGTTTGTCAAAGCCATAGCAGTCGTGCAACCATTGTCAATCGGCCTATTTTATGAGTTACAGCTCCAGCTTATTGAGGTCAGTGGCAGAGCCACGGAAGGGGCAGGGAGCATTGCCCTGCTTCAGGGGGCCGGCAGGGCAGCGACCTAGGCCACCCCTATTCCTACGCCTCCACCATCACCAACGGCGAAATTATGTCTTAGTTCAAGTCAATGAGCAACCGCCGAGTACGTGTCTAATAAACGCTGTGATTTTGTGCTACAGTTTTATATTTATTGCAGGTCTAACCTGCCTACATAAAAGTTCTGTGGGTCTTTCCCTCTACATACACATTTTACAGGCTTGCCCCCTCCCAGATGAAAATCCTTTCGTGCCACTGATTGAGCTGCTAGTAGGTTTAGGTTTGCATCTTTACACTTGTGTAGGGCCTTTTCTTTTTTAATGTAGCAGTCTCTAGGTCATTAAGATTTGCATGACAAAGGGTTCATTGTGACAAAGGTTATAAGCCAGGACATTAAGCTCTTTAGTTGACTGGGTTTCCCTGAGTATTGCAAGGACAAAATCGCTTCTGTGGGCAAAACTCGTATTCTGGGAGTTGGCTGTTGGCGACTTATCATGCACAGGGAAGCTCAGCCGGATAGCTTTGCTGATGCACCGTGCTTTCTGCTGCAGACGATTGGTGGCCATGTGATGACAGGAAGCTCAATTGGTGACTTGAATTCCGTCTTAGCTGCCATCGGTGCCTCGGCCGATGTTCACTGTGCAGTTGGTAGGTCACGTTTTGCCCGAGTATTGTCCTGCCCACGTTGTTTGCTTGTCGGTGATGGCCTTGCTTGCCATGTGACAGACCACATGAGCTCTAACGTCAAGTCTGCCTACCTTTAGCTACGAAAAGTTGCAAAAATACAGGCCTGCTTATTCCAGGATACCACATTTACGCTGGGCCTTGCATCTGTTACATTCTGTCTCGACTCCTGTAACCTGCTCCTTGAAGGTCTTCGGGCCTATGCAATTAGACACCCACAGTGGTACATAGCTCTGCCTCTTGGCTTGTCTATCAAGAACGTCGCAACTGCCACATTACACCGCTGCTCACTCACCTGCAATGGCTCCCGCTCAAGCGGAGTATCGATTTCAAGGTTTTGTAATTTACGTTTAGGTCCCTTCATTCACTCTTGCTCCAAAATATCTTTCTAAGCTACTTTCCAATCCGTCTATGCATCGAACCATCCTCTCCCTGACTCAATTCATTTAGCAGTGCCTTTAGCTGAGCTCAAATCCTTTGTAAACCGTGCCTATAGTTCATATGGTTCCTAAGCCTGGAACTAACTTCCGAATTACGTGAGACGACATTTAAAAAGAAGCTAAAGCGTACCTGATCCTCGCAAAATTTTTTGTGTCCGTGTGAATTATCCTGTGTGTGCTTATGCGTGGTGACACTGTGCATGTAATAACTAACCAATTGGCATGCTTTCCTTGCAGGGGGTGTACGATGCCTAGAAAGAGGTTTAGTTCTTTTAGGGGCTATGCAGATTTATTATTATTATATGACGGCAAGCAGTCAGTTGGGTAGCTTAGTTTCTGATAGTGACACTAACCCTTGGCTTGAGATGCAACTCCGAGGCATGGGGGCAGGCTCTTTCGTTAATCTACTGCTTCGGCAATCGTGTAAAAACCAGCTCTGGGCCTGAGATTCGCAAGATAAAGATTAATATTGTAAAGTTTACCGAAACAGCTCGCAATCAAAGGACTGTCGAAGACAAATGAATGTGTCTGTTTGGCTGGATTTGAACGGCGGAGTTCCTTGCCCAGCTTCTACGCCCTGCTGTCTTCCATTTGCCGTTGCTTTGCTGCTGCTGATGTGCTGCTACCATTGCTCCCTTCTGCCTCTCAGCCTTCACATCATTTTTAAATGTGGCCGAGCCGGCAGCCGGTTCTGCAATAAGCTGCTGAAGCGGGACAAAGTAAAGGTTCGGCCCCCTTACAACATTTTCCGGGTATGGCTATTGTGCCACGTTATGGGAATGCATTATCACACTTTTCTAAGTAAGCTCTGGGTTAAATAGGCAGCCGTCTCGAATCCACGTTTGGAAATTTTGACGGCACTGCTGTCATTTAGATGAAGTAGTGTTTAGTTGCCATAGTTATGTCCAAATAAACAAGTAAAGGTCAGCGGTTTCAGCAGTTTAATTTGTATAACAACTAACGAGCCCAAGTGGCCAGTACTTTCCCTTGCAGGCGGCAACAAAGAATTTTCTGCTGTGTGACTCGAAGCTGTCTCAACCATTTCTTGACTCGGCTTGTTTTTTGTCCAGCTTGGCAGAAGAAAGATCATGCTTGCACTCTTGATAATGCTTTAGCTATCGATTGGCTCGATCTTGACATTACTGCTGTGTTAATTGGGGAAGATTGATCGCTTAGCACTGCATGCAACACACGCTGGTCATTTTGTATTGTTTTGGTATTGACACAAATTCGCTCTACTGTATATGTCTCGACTTCGGTTTTAAGCTTAGGCTTATTGCTGTTCGTACTCGTGTGCCTGTACCTCAACTGGCTTATTTGCATCTAGTGCTGTCACTCTCTTGGTAGGGGTCTGTTGCCCTAAGTTGGTAGAACTTAAGAGGATTACTTGGATGCAAGCATCTTAATAGCCCAGGAGGTAAGGTGCTTGCTCTTTAGAGCAAAGGTCATGGGTTCGAATCCTTCATTGGGCGATCCTTTATTGCCAACTGCAAGCAGTGGGGGATAACCATTAAGGCTCTTCTGCCGCTATACAAGTGAGGTTGTTAAATCAGCTAAATTTATTTTGATTATATTATAATTTATCTTGAGTGAACTTGTATACATTGGATGGCAGTTGTCTTAGCCTGTACATTTTTCTCAGGTAACTCACAGCGAACACTCAAAATGGATGAGGCGTTCTTCACCGGACCATCAAGAACAGCACTGCAGCACAGTGAAATACTGCTCAAGATCAACGTGCCATTTACGAAAGAGGTGCTTCCTAAATGATTTATTATATCGCTTCAGTCCTATCATAATTCTTATTGGGTAAAAGCTGTCGTAATGTTGCAAATGTACTCTCTGATGTGCTCCCATGCTACTACATATGGCTTGTGTCATGTTGGGGTAGCATGCTTTGATCAGAGGGTTTTACGTAAGCATGGTGTTGCACACCTTTTCCTTAGTTATTCAGTGTTCATAGACATTCGGTAGGCTGTACAGGAGGACGTGGTGCGATTAGCACGCAAAGTCTCAATTGCTTTCAGGGCGAATTTGTGCATTTCTACAAGCAAGCACGGTGGAGAGAGAATTCAAGATCCATCGTCAATGCTGCGCTGCATGTGCAGCTACATCCGGAGACTTGGCTTGTCGACAATGCTTGCATCATTTTCGGCGGCTTGGCATCCGCGACTTTCTTCGCTGTTAAGTCAGCCAAGGGTCTCTTTGGAAAGTAAGAAGTTCGCGTCCCCTTTTTATGAGAGTACATTCGTCTTATCTCGACCGCTGTTAGCAAATGAGTCTTTGCATGCATAGCGGACGTTTGCTGTTACTTCAAGTGGTCTCTCTCTCTCTCTCTCTCTCTCTCTCTCTCTCTCTCTCTCTCTCTCTCTCTCTCTCTCTCTCTCTCTCTCTCTCTCTCTCTCTCTCTCTCTCTCTCTCTCTCTCTCTCTCTCTCTCTCTCTCTGACCCATCATGTGCTGGCCAGTCCTTCGTCTTTGCATTAAACGATAGGCACTGGTCGAAGGCAACGATTGAGACAGCCATTGGCACACTATTTGATGAGCTGCAAGAACTCGGTCATACCGAGGAAGGGAATGACGAAGTCGGTTACGGCTCGTGGAAGTATAAGACTACCCTAGCTGCCGGATTCATGTTCAAGTTCTATGTTAAGGTGCACGACCAGCTCATCCGGATGCAGGTAATTGCTGAGCTGTTTTTATATTGCTATGACAGTCACTCGTTGGATGACCGTAGGAACACTGCATGTGGCAGCATACACGCTTCAGCATCTGCTTTGTAGGCATTAAATAAAGACGGCTTGATGCCACATGACCTGAGTGCTGCCACGCCGCTACACCTAGGTGACCCTTCGAGCATCCAGGTATATGAAGACGTCGACCCTGCTCAGACGGCCAGCGACCTCGTGTGGAGACCGACCGTTCACCGGGCTGCCAAGAGCCAGGCTGTGGGAGAGGCTCAGTACACTGATGACCTGCCGCCCACTGCAAGTAAGTAGCGAGTGGCCAGGAAGTGGCAGGCGAACGTCAGCTGGATCAGCTGTGTGAGCGAGCCTCCAGCGTGGAGGTGTGAAGACCGCTATCTAGCACTCAGGATTCGGCTTCAAAGAAGAGCTCCCGAGCGATGATGCACTTGTCAAAGTAGGGCAGCAGACTGTCTAGCAGTGGGGCAGATGTAATGCATAGGCGATTGCTGTCACGAGAAACACTGAGCCATGGCCTGCAAGGACAGAGGATGTGGTTGCAAATGAGCATGTTGTGAGAGAGCTCATTAAGCCATGATGGAATCTAATGGTTAAGATAAGAGTGTTAGCTTGTGCTCAAAATTTAGCCGGGGAGTTTTGCAGTTGTTTTTGTAAACATGGTTGCAGAGGGCAACAGATAAAAATACCTCATTCCTCCTTCTCCTCCTCCTCTTCCTCCTCCTGCCCCTGCTCCTCCCTCCTCATCTTCCTCCTGCTCCTCCTCCCTCCTCTTCCTCCTCCACTTCCTTCCTCCTCCTCCTCCTCTTTCTTGCACTCCTGCTCCTCACTCTTAGTTATGTTTGCTGTTGTAGGGCACGAGCATGAGATACTGCATGCCTGCTTCAGTAAGAATAGACTATCAGCCAGAAGCGTACTAATTCTTGGCCTACATGCGTTGTAATGGGCAAGAGATGTTAGGTGGTGGCAGTAGTGATGCACACAAATGATAATAAGCTACAGAATATGACATATCCTCACTTTGACGAAAATGCCTGTAAATTTAAGTAGAGGCCTTTAAATAAGCTGGAAGCTTGCCTGTGGTGGATCTTTTGGACTGTCTCAGCCCGGTCTTTCAGTCCTGCTGGTATCTACCATTGGAATCTGCCTAATGTTTGGTGATCGTGCATAACTTCCCCTAGCTCCATTCCACTTCCCCTGCTGCACTTCTTCCCGAGTACTCTTCCACTTCCATTCCTACTCTTTCTACTCTTTACTTCTTATTAACATCACTTGCCCTCATTCTTTGCTCTTTCACTCCCCCCCTCTCTCTCTCTCTCTCTCTCTCTCTCTCTCTCTCTCTCTCTCTCTCTCTCTCTCTCTCTCTCTGTGTGTGTGTGTGCATGTGTATGTGTGTGCTTGTCTGTGATTTTCCTCATTACGCTGTGCTTCTCTACACTGCACCTTGGCTCTCCACCTTGACACTTCTTTCCCATACTCCTTCTCCACACTGTTCTGCACTCCCAATGTTACCCTAACTGCACTCTTCATTTCTCCTTTACTGCACTTCTCTTCATCATTCCTCCACCACTCGCAATCCTCTTTTCTTTTTCATTGCTGCACTCGTCTGCTTTCCTCAGCACTCCCATTTTTCTCCTCCAGCCCTCTTCATTTTCATTCCTGCTCAGCACTTCTATTCCTTGCTCTCCCTCTTCCTCCTCTTCCTCCTTCCTCCTCCTCCTCCTCCTCCTTGTCAGCTGTGTCCTGCTCGGCGCTTCTCCCTCTTTCCTCTTGCGTCCTTTCCCTCTCTCCTGTTTTGCCAGCACCTCCCTGTACCTCGTGCTCTTCGTTAGTCCTTGAGCTCCTCCATCCCTCATCTGTCCTCATCGTTCTCCACCGTCTCTTCTTTGTCCTCCTTTTCTGCCACCCTCTCCTTGCTCACCATCTCAACCTCGAAATAACTCTCCCTCCCATTCTTTCCCCTCAGTCTGCACCCCAGCGTTGCACCTTCGTTTGGTGCACTTTTCTTGCACCCCTGGGCCTCACCGCGCAGCCTCCTGTTCTCCTTCATGTTTCTCATGCAAATTTGTTGTGTAAGCACAGTTCGAAAGAAGTGTGGTGTCGTAGCTCACATAGGCTGGCAAGGTTGCACCTCTGACTAAGAGGACTGTGCACCCTTGCCTTGACGGCCTATGGTTTACCACAGACATTAAACTAGCCAAGTCTACTAAGCGAAAGCTTGAAAAAGCATACAAAAGATCAGGACTGACTCCCCATCGACAGGCATAGGAAGACTACTGGAGGTCGTACCAATCGATCCTAGCAATGGCCAAGTCAAGCTTCTATAAAAACGTTGACTCACAGTTGCACAATCAAAAAATGCTGATGTCGACGATCAACCATCTCTTCAACCGCTCCCAGATTAGCTCCTTACCTGATGATCCTTGTGATAATCTAGCCGATCGCTTCTCTCGATTCTTTGTGCCGAAGATAGACAAGATCAGGGAGTCCATCCCTGCGATGACAACATCTCCCCGAGAATGCTGTTCCCTGATTCCTGGCTGCACCTCAATATCTACATTTAAGCAGGTCACTAGTGATGTCGTCCTGAAGTTCATATCCCAATCAAAGAAGACAACAAGTCCTCTGGACCCTATTCCCACTGTGCTGCTCTTACGTTGCATTGATCTGCTGCTGCCATGCATAACTAACATCATTAATATGTCATTAGCCTCAGGTCAGGTCCCAGCACCTTTCAAAAAAGCTGTAGTCAGGCCACTTCTCAAGAAAGCTACACTTGACCAAGAGAACTTGAGCAACTACTGCCCAGTCTCCCTTCTACCATTCCTATCAAAAACACTGGAACAGGTCGTGGCAGACCAGCTGAACTCATATATCGAAACCTCACACCTTGCTAGTAAGTTCCAGTCTGGCTTTAGAGCTTATCACTCCACAGAGTCAGCATTGCTTAGGGTATACAACGACCTACTTAGGAATGCAGACATGGGTCGAGTGTCTCTGCTTGTTTTGCTCGATCTTTCAGCAGCTTTTGACACCATCGATCACAAAGTTCTTCTAGAGCGCCTCTCATCTCGCCTGGGCATCACTGGCACTGCTCTGCAGTGGTTCATGTCCTATCTCAGTGGGAGACTCCAGAGTGTTGACGTGAATGGACAAAGATCATCTGAAGTACCTCTGAAATATGGAGTACCTCAGGGCTCCGTGCTAGGTCCGGTTTTTTTTCGCGGTTTATACTCTCCCTCTTGCTGATGTGACTGCCAAGCACGATCTAGACTTTCATTTCTATGTGGATGACACTCAGTTGTACCTTTGCTTTGATCCCTCCCAGTCTTCGAGCACCTCGAATTTTCTCAACTTCCTTGCTGCATTTATTGATGACATCTGCACATGGATGGCTGCAAATTTTCTTAAATTAAATTATGATAAAACTAACTTACTACTTATGGGCAAACCCAGTGTGATTCAGAAATTGGAAAAACTAACGCTCTAATCGGCTCTGCCAGCATATCTCCTGTTGAATCAGCTCGAAATCTAGGTGTCATGTTCCAAAGTGACCTCTCGTTAGACGACCACATCAGCTCCACGGTCAAGTCTGCCTACTTTCAGCAACATAACATTGCTAAAATTCGGGCTTGTTTAGATAACGATACAACGTCTAAGTTGGTCCATGCATTTGTGACATCCTGTCTTGACTTCTGTAAGCCACTGCTTGCTACCCTACCGGCGTGTGCAATCATTCGATTACAGCTGGTGCAAAACTCTGCAGCTAGGCTTGTCTGTCGGGAGCATTGCAGTTCCCACATCACACCACTTCTCGCCGACTTGCACTGGCTACCAGTGAAGCAGTACAGGGCGAGCACCTTAACCGCTAGACCAAACCACCACCAGTCAAGCAGTGGATCGACTTCAAGGTTTTGTCGCTCACTTGTAGGTCCCTTTATCCTTTGGCTCCAGCCTATCTCTCAGATCTACTCCCTCACCAGGCCAATCATCGTACCACCTGCTTTTCGGAATCCAACAGTATACCAATGCCTCGTACAAACCTCAAATCCTTTGCAGACCATGCATTTAGTTCGTATGCTCCCATAGCCTGGAACTCCCTCCCGACATGCGTCAGAACATCCTGTGACTTGATCACATTTAAAAAGAACTTAAAGACACACCTATTTAGGACAGCATTTAGTGGGTCCCTGTGATTCGTCCTTTATGTGCTTATGCGTGCTGACACTGTGCATGCTGCCACTAACCACATTTGCATGCTGACCATGTGCATGTCACCCCTAACCATGTTATTCATGTTGTTTATCAAGCATGATATTACTTACCATTCAATCGTGTTTCCCTTTGCTGCAAGTGTAAAGCGCGTAGAAAGAGACTGAGTTCTCTGAGTGCGCTTTATCAAGTGCATTATTATTATTATTCTTATAAGGTTCCAAAAGGTAATTGCTGCTCTGGAGGATTGCAGTGGGGCTTAGTGATATGTGGTACGGCTCGTTTTTTGTTCCTGGTTTACTACTGCCGGCCTAATGTCTGGGTGCTGACCAGTATACAAGTATCGTTTGTATGCATATTGTCTATCGTGATTGCAATCTGTCACATTGAATGCATGGAGACGTAGTACCATTGAAGCAAATTGATTCATATGAGCCTACTTGCTGCAGGTGAGCTGTACTTCGTACCCGTACGCAGCAAGAAGCCGCATGCGAGAATCGTGCAAGTGGATGCAGCTGATGCGCTGGCAATGCCGGGGGTCGTCGACTACATTTCGCATGCGGACGTCCCGGAAGGAAAGAACACCGTGCTGCCTGATGAGATTGTGTTTGCTGCCGGTGAGGTATGTGATCCATTAAAGATTCGATTAGTATAGCTCTTGGTAGCACATGACCAATGTCCTTGGGTTGGCACCTCATTTGAGGCTGTTCTGATGGCTGTGGCTCCAAAAGACCAATCTAAGCTGCTGAGAACCGACGGCATACAAGCACTCAGCTTGATTATGCCAGCATGGGGCCCCCGGCAGAACCTCGGCTTTCCACGCAATAAAAGAAAGACATTGAGGTGGCTCTGCGTCTCTGATGCCATTACCTCCTTGAAAGTGTATGGTCCCTTCCTGAACCGGGAGACCCTGGTAGCGACCGGCAAGGCAGGGCAGGGCAAAGCCGGCTGATGTATATATGCAAGTTAAACATTTCAATAAATCTTTTTACACACACACAAATACTTAGGACTAGTACTACCGTACAATACCAAGACCCTTGGGAATTCTGTAAAAGTATCAAAACATCTTTACAATAGGCATACAACACCGAGCCGGCTGTTTGTTCAGTGAGAGTTCGTCTTAACTACTAATTGCGGCTAATAATGCTCGCTCTACATGTTGAAATCATCTTGGATTCCCTTTTATCACATTGAGTTAACATTTACAAACTGATTCCTAACGAGAATTCTTTTCAAGTCTTGGCTCATCTGGCGACCCCTCGATGTGTGCTGTGCTTAAGCTCTAGTTGATCTCTCGAGCTCTAGTAGCTCTGTAGCAATGCTCAGTGTTTCTCGGGTCCTGCTCACCATAACCCACGACCTACTTCAGTTGCATGCCATTTCTCGCTCAGAGAAAGTCACTTTTTTAGCATATGTGGAGCGAAATAGTTGCATATCAGCAGCTGTTTTGTATATTATGTGTGACTGATAACAAGTATATATGGGTATGTGTGTCTTAGTGGATGGATGTGCACATGCATGCGTGTTCAAATAATAGTTGACGAGTACTTTTGGTTTTGCAGGTGCTTTCGTACGGCCAAATCATTGGTGCCATTCTTGCTTTCACTCAGGACTTGGCTGTCAGAGCTGCAGCTGCTGTCAAGGTCATATATGAGGAAAAACCTGCTATCATAACCATTGAGGTATACCAAACGATGAGCTCTGCTAGCTGACACAGGGCAGGGGGTGGGATTGCAGCAATCGTTCAGGTATCTTCCTCCAATCACTTTGCCGAAAAGATTAGAATCCTATCTTTATTTGTTCTTCTTCCTATACCAGCTTAAAATGTTCCCAATCTTAAAGCTGTTCTACGCTGATTACTAAATACTAAATACTAAGTACTAAATAATGTGTACTTTTACTATACACTATGTACCTATGTACTTCTTCAGCCACCGTAAAGCTATGTTTTGGCTGATGTCTCTTACCGATGCATTTTCGACGGCCTATTTGCCTTGAATTATTGTGGAACTTCGTCATGATGTGCTAGCTCTGTAGTACTTGCTATTAATGTAATAATATTCATGTGGTTTGGTAAAAACTTCTTTGGGCATTTCAATATTTCGGGAGTTGACTGAGAAAACAATTAAGTTATACTCATTATCATCAGTGCTCTGTTTTTTGCTTTGAGAATACAGCTGGCTTGATGCCTGTGCTATATATCTTTGTTTATTAGTAGGTTTAGCATAGCCGACGATAATCGGCTTGATCAAGGTTCTACCCCATATTGTGTGCATCAGCCTCACATCTGTTAGAGCAAATGTTTTTAGATTTCCTCCTCACTCGTATGACATCTTTTTTCTATTTGATAGTAAACCAGTGTACATCAATAACAAATTGTAGGGAGGTTTTGTACAGCCACAGGCATTCGTGCAGGTTAGGCACGGCAATTTGTTGCTTGCCAAGCAGCCAGGCTCTGGCGAATGGAATTTGGTGCTAGGCAGTAGTGCCAGCAGCTTCTTTCTTGTTTGAGACATTGAAGCATTGAGTGTGATGATATTGCTTATTTCATGTATATTTTTCCTTCCATGGCTGAATTTATATTGCTAAAGCAACCAGAAAGTATATACCTGTAATCATTCAGTTCGTTCATTTGGTCATCGGCATTAAGCCTAATTTGAGCATACTTTACTTATCGATCGCATATGACTGCTTAGTTTGAGAACTTATTCGCCATCCATGCAAGAAGCCATTGTTAACTTTAGGAGACCCAGTTGGATCAAGGCATTTTGCAGAGGCGCTGCTAGCCACTAAGTAGATATGTTTTCTGCTTATAGCCATGGGCTGTGTTGTTTTCTCCAGTTGGGGGAGCAATAAAGGGTGCTATACCTTAGTACTAGTTATAATAATATGTCGCTTTTTTTAGCTCCCCAATAGAACTTAATCTTTATCGAGGTGCTTATCAACTCGTTGCAAGACAATCTATACTGAAGGGTTAGTTACATACACGATGTCAAAAAGGCAAAACAAGTGTTGTTTAGCGCAGCTTGCCAAAGCAAGCATGAAGACACTCACGGCCGGCCACCAAGGTTAGTAAGACCTCTGGCTACTCACATGCACTGACTGCACATGCACAGGTACACACCCAAAGGACAACGAACGCAAAGGATAACACGAAAGCACATCACACCCGAAGCACATCACACGAAAAGCCAAAACCAAGCTGAAACAAAAAAGCAGCCAAGTTCACCGGGACTCAGGAAAACCTGACCAAATCAGATTCGTCTGTAGCTGAGACGTATAAGATGCAAAGTCCTTGCAAGTAGTGACCGATGCCGGAATCAAGTTCTGCACTTTCGGTGCATACACGCTGAAAGCTCGATCACCAGAAGATTTTAATTTAATGGGAGGGGCACGAAATGGCCAGATGCTAAGGAGCAGGAGATGTGAGACATACTGACGGACAAAGGAGGTTGGATAGGTAGGCTGGTACAAGTAAGTGAATTGACCTGTAAGCCAGATTGAGGATCTTGAAATTGATTACATGCTGATATGGATGCAGTGAAGCTCAGACAGAAGTGGTAAGATGTGTATGCTACACTGCTGACGACAGACCAGACAAGCCTATAATTTTTTCACCAAATGCACCAATTAAGGGCATTGGCCGGGAGTTCTGAATAAAGAGAATTACAGTAATCTAAAGATGATGTCGCAAACTCATGAGCTAGTTTGGCTTTTGTACTTTTGTCTATACTAGCCCTGATTTTGGCAATTTTCCTTAGCTGAAAGTAGGCTGACTTAACAGTGGAGTAAATATGCGTGTCTAAAGATAAGTCTTTTGGAATAGTATGCCTAGATTTTGGGCAGACGTCACTGGAGTGATGTTACGAGTATTAGGTCTTCCAGCTGTCGGATAACACCAGGTTTGCCAATAGCTGTTAGCTTGCTGGTGTGGCCCAGTGGATAAGGTGCTCGCCCTGACTAAGGTCTAGTCGCAGGCTTGAGCCCTGAGGCATATCTAAAGCGCCTGAATAGATAGTGTTCTCTTAGGGCGCCATGCAAATGGATTATATATATATATATATATATATATATATATATATATATATATTCGTTAAGCTTCAGTAAGTTAGTAGCCATCCAAATTCGAATGTCGTTGATGCAGGCAGCAAGAGAATTAAGTGAATCGGATGAAGAGCAAGGCTAAGAAGGGTCGCAGGTCATAGAGCTGGGTGTCGAAATGAAAGCCAAGATTGTGTATTACAATGACATCGGACAGAAAGAGAGTATAGATAGTGAAAAGAACAGGTCTAATAGAGAACCCTAAGATACCCATACTTTAATACCGGTATATTCATCACTCACGCACCTATTGTCTATTGTTGAGAGGCATTGTTGCACTGAAATTTGACAGCTTTCCTTAGCTTGTCAGCCGACCCTCGTCTCTTGACTTTGAGCATGGCAATAGTGGTCTTACCCTACGTCGGAAACACCTTTAATAGTCAAGGTTATATATGTATATATATATATATATATATATATATATATTTATTTATATTTATATTTATTTATTTATTTATTTATTCGTTGTTCCCTGTTATAGTCAGTCCTAGTGCCACAGTGGACTCCTCTCTGTAAATCCACAGAGCAAGATTCATGCAACGTCGTATTACTTGCAGTCTGCATCACTGTCATCTGGAAACATTTGCCTTTTTAATTCTACTCATTGTGCACCATCCTGAATTTGATGCAATGCCACTCAGGGTTTGTTCGTAACCATCAATGCTTATTGGATGGCACAAAAAGGACGTTGATTGTTCCATATGCCATTGTAGATTTAACACTATCGGATTCAAAGAAACTGTTGTTACCCATAGCTTTGTGTTTAATGGATTACTACCCGACCCGATGCATGAAACTATTGTGGCTTGGTTCTCACCCATCTGCTGTTCGAATATTTGTATACCATCTCTGCTGCAATACAGGATGCAATTGCCAATGGATCCTTCTTCGAGCCCATAGATGGTTACATTGTTGAAAATGGTGATATCGAGTCTGGATTTGGTGCAGCAGATGTCATTATAGATGGCCAGCTCTCAATTGGAGGTCAGCACAGCACCATTTCTACTTGGAGCCACCTGTAAGTTGAATGACTGAGCCTCGTGGTTTCTGCATTTGCATAGCCGTTGCCTAGGGCATGGTCTGGTCTTGCCCGAACATGCTCATGAAATTCCTCGCTGCATTAGTGGTTACGGTAGCAGCATTATGTCGCTGTTGCTGCTGCTGCCATTGCTGCCGTTGTCCGACTCCTGTCAAGACAGGCTCAAAGGCGCCCTCTAGGCAGGCATTGATCAGGAGTCAATGATGACTCAAGTTATTGCGCATGGTTCTGCCAATCGGAAAGCTTAGTTCTATACCGAGGAGCAAGCGGGCTGCTTACTTTTTTATGCCTTGCAACTACCACGACTCATTCGACTCCTCTGTTCTTTCGTCTGCTTGTTGCAGTGTATCATTGTCGTGCCAGGAGAGAACGACGAATACCAGATATTTACTGGCACGCAGGATCTGACCAAAGTTCAGCACACTGCAGCCTTAATGCTCGGTATTCCAGCCAACCGAGTCGTCGTCCGCACAAAGCGTGTCGGTAGGTGCTGCACTGCCCACCAGCACGCCAATGCAGCACATGACTCGTGCCGCTGCAGTGGCGTTCAGAGCGCTGCAAAGGCTACTTTGTCTCCTGCTATGTCTCTGCATCGCTACTTTGTCTCCTGCTATGTCTCTGCATCGCTTGCTGGACGTGTGTAACCTGCTGGCCTCCTTCACCTGCATCTCCTTTTCGTGACTTGAAATAATAATTATAATAATAATCGTTTGTATAGCACTTTAAGAGAATTCAATCCCTGTCCGGGTGCATTGCAAATCGCTGCAAGAGAATCAACATCCGTGGGGTTAGTGAAATGCACGGCGGTATCGAGCATGCAAAAGCCAACGAGTACCATTCTTAGGCCTGCATGCTGAAGAAGCAAGCAAGAACGGTCTAGGTGTCTAGATGGCTCAACATGTCCTTCCTCTTGCCCAGGTGGTGCATTCGGAGGCAAAGAGTCCAAGCTGCTGCTCAATCTGCTGCCGGTGGTCATAGCAGCTCGAAAGCTGAAGCGGCCTGTGCGATACACAATGAGCCGCGAGGAAGATATGATGTGCACCGGCGGCCGACACCCTTACATCGCCAAATACAAGGTCGTGCATTGTCTTTTCGTAGTGCTTCGATGCCGAATACTTGTCACTCGAACCTTTGCTGTCTCCACCGCTGTTCCACTGCAGCTGCCACCACCGTCTCAGCTGCTGCTACTGCCACTAGCACCGCTGCTGCTACTCGCCATAATTGCAATAGTAATAATAATAGTAATGGCAATAATAAGTTTTTTGTATAGCTCCCTAAGAGAAGTCAATCACACTTCGGGTGCTGTACAAATCGCTGGAAGAGAAGCCAGTGCCCCTCCCCCAAATTATTTTTGCTCGCTCGTGCAGTCAGCTCTTCGGTTTCATGCATGTTGCCTCTATCCTGGCTTCAGTACCAACCATGCACGTGCCTGTCAGCTGTCCTCCTCGGAGGCGGTGGAAGAGTGAGAACGTTTCAGTTCGTCCAGCTTGTTGGATTCACTACAGCTCAAGTGTTACCTTTGACGTCATTTGCGATTGCCATCGTCTGCATTGCTTCGAACGGTGTTCGACGTGTTGGCCCGCTGTCACGTGCTGTCTGCTGCTCTTATCCAGGCTGGCGCTTGTCGTGATGGGCGGCTCGTGGCTCTGGCTACCGAAGTGTTCGGCAATGCCGGCTGCACCACAGACCTGTCTCCAGTGGTAAGATGCTTTCGCTAGTTTCGAGTTGCTTCGCAGTCTGATGCTAGCACGTAGTCGCAGTCAGTAGGGACAGGACAGCGACACTTGCTGTGGTAGATTGCGCCGGTGCTCGAGTGTACAGAGGCGAAGACGTTCGACTGCTCACTTGATATTTCTTTCGTTTGCTTTTCCTGTGCGAATAGTTTACCTCTATCCTCTATCTATCTAATCTATCTATATATAATCTATCTAATCACTATCCTGGCATTGCACCTCCTAGTGGTGGAGTTGCACATGTAGGCAGCATGTGCTGATGGGTTCCTGGCATGCCTTCGACACGACAGCAGCTCTTTTTTCGGCTCGTCCGTGACCCTTGCTGTGAGAAGCCCGTCGTGCCAGGTGGGCACTTTCGATTGCAGCAGCAACGAGCTGGCAGGGCACGAGTGTCGACGTTGCTATAGAACTGCGGGCATGAAGCTCAACCATTGCGAGCCCGGTGCCTAACTTTCGCACTGCCATGCCATTATTTTCTTCCACAGATCCTCAGCTGTGTCGTCAAGCGGCTGGACAATTGCTACAACATACCCAACATCAGGATCGTTGGAAAGATTTGCAAAACAAACATACCCAGCAACACGGCCATGCGAGGTTTTGGAGGGCCACAAGCGATGCTTATTATGGAGCACATAATGACCGACATTGCTGGAGCTCTTGGATTGTCTCAGATTGAGGTATACCACACCCCTGTCATCTGCGCTTGAAATGCAGACACATAGCCGGTCCTACCCACCACATTTATTGGGGCCTCAGAAATCTTGAGCTGTCTATCCCTGGGTGACCCACGGTGTCGAAGAATTTTCTAATGGATGGTATGCCTTGCCATATTTTATACCAGGTTCTGACCTTTTTAAAGTTACTGCTACGTATAGATTTTAGCAGTGTGCATATATATCTCCGTCAGTAACTCCACAAAGTCATAAAGACCATGTGGGTGTTACGAAGGAGAGTTTTGTATAGCGCACTCACAGCCTAAGCGGCTTTCGGTACGCATTCGGTAGCCAACAGACTTCGTCTCATGCAACAAAGAGAAAGTGGGAAGCATAGCAGAGTTAGGAGAGCAGTTGAGGTAGTGAGTAGCATAGAAGTAGCAGTTCAGGACCACTGAAAAAGATGTGCCATAGTCGGCAGTTGGAGAGTAGATGTCGTTGCGTAAGAATTGTGGAAGCGAGTTCCACAGTCTAGGACCTGCAGAGCTCCGCAACTAGGCTTGTCTGTCGTGAGCGGCGCAGTTGCCACATCACACCACTTCTCGCCGACCTGCACTGGCTACCAGTCAAGTAACAGATCGACTTCAAGGTCTTGTCGCTCACTTTTAGGTCACTTCATTCTTAGGCTCCAGCCTATCTCTCAGATCTACTCCCCCACCAGGCCAAGGATCGTACCACCCGCTTTTCGGAATCCAACAGTTTACCAATACCTCCCTCGTACAAACCTCAAATCCTTTGGAGACCGTGCATTTAGTTCGTATGCTCCCATAGCCTGGAACTCCCTCCCGGCATGCGTCAGAACATCCCCTGACTTGACAACATTTAAAAAGAACCTAAAAACACCTATTTAGGACAGCATTTAGTGGGTCCCTGTGAATCGTCCTTGATGTGCTTATGCGTGCTGACATTGTGCATGCTGCCACTAACCACATTTGCATGCTGAGTCTGTGCATGTCACCCCTAACCATGTTATTCATGTTTATCAAGCATGATATTACTCACCATTCAATCGCGCCTCCCTTTGCAGCAAGTGTAAAGCGCCTAGAAAGAGATCGAGTTCTCTGAGGGCGCTTTATCAAGTGCATTATTATTATTAATATGGTCACTCCAATGCACATTGATTGGGGGATCGTACTATTTTTAGACAAGAAAATGAAAATTAAAAGTCTACACGTGACTTGCTTATGCACACGTTTCCCTTTCAAGGCAAAATTCTGAGTTTTCTAGGTGATATGGAAAGATCTTTTATTTATACAGTTTTATTGTAACAAACGGCTTTATTCCAAAGTGACACCGAAAGCTCTCTCCTCGAGATGGTTCACAGCTCGACAGCACCCAGCCGCTCTCTCCTCTTTCCACGTCGCCACTCCCCCTAGCCTGCTCTGTGGTACATCCAGCCGGCGAACTACAGAGGAGAGCTGTACTACTATCGAAGCTGGCTCCCCACACGACCATAACACCCGGCCAGCAGCGGCCCGAGCCGATCCAAATCACTACCGAAGTATTTTACTACAAATCCTAATCTTTGTGGCTGCAGTATTGCTGCTCGGTATTAAGAATGGCCGTGAGTAACCAGAATCGCCAGTAGTAGAAGCGATCATGTTTGAATAAGGGAAATTGGAAGGAACACTTGTCATTTATTATGAGACCATCAATTGAAACTCCTTGTCAATAGTTGTCGGGGGCACATGCTATTGGATTGCTTGGATTGCATGCAAACCAGGTAAATATCGACCTATTGCGCTATTACTTATGAGCAAGGAAATTCGCATGCATTTGTAGTCAGGTGGTTTTTCCACCTGTCTATTGCTGTTGCCTTTGTCGGCTTGTTTTTATTATTGCATATGAAGTAGACCCACATGTTATTGCTTTATGTGAGGCATGTAGTTTCGTGAGAGCTGGTTTTAGTCAGTGATAATTTTGCTTTCAATGCTTCTCTGTCCGTTGAGAGTCCATTCATGGCTTAGCTTTGAGCGTAAGCAGCATTTCCTCAATCTTTTGCCACGTCTCCTATAGCGACTCACATTTTGTAGCAATTCTATGGCTCGTGTCAAGCAGCCGGTCCTTGGTTTTCTAGCTTTTGAAAGTCAATTACTGATCAACACAGAAAATGATCTCACGCAACTCGTTTTTTGATCACTCAAACTTATCTCATATTGTCTATCTGACATTATAAGTGTCGTTGGAGTGTTTTTGGAAAGTTTTTTACAAGAAGGCTCCATTTCTTAAGGGGGAATGTCAGGAAAATACTCATACAATGTGTCCGACGATCAAATATGTGTTTATGGTACCTGTCGAAAGACAAATATGTTAGAACTGGGATCGGAAGTTCTGACGACTTCCACGTGAAAAAAAATCAGTTATGCCCACCACGTCTAACCCGGATGTAAACCGGAAGCAGCAAATCTACAAATAAAAAATGTACCAATCTCTGCATCATATGCGACTTGTGGCACACTAGGTAAGGCGGTTGCTTTCACGACCTCGGTCCCGAGGTCGTGGGTTCGATTCCTGCGGTGGGCGATTCTATATCGCCACTGCAAGCGGTGGTGATAGCCGTCAAGGCTGTTCTGTCGCTATACAAAAAGAGGCTGTTTAATCAGCTAGGATTTATTTATTTATCCCAACTTGTCGAATCTTGGTAGATCGATAAATATGCTTGAAACTTGTTGAGGTGCATACTTGTGACTTTTATACAGCTTCATTTCTAGAGTTTGTAGTGCCTTTTAAATTAAATAACTCGGCCAATATTTCACATGTCGGAGTGAAATTTGAAATGCGAGTTCAGCTCTGCTTGTTTAACCCTAGGCTTTAATATTTATGATTTCGGTTTGATACATTGGGTTCTATATGTCCACGATTACGGAAAATAAACCTCCAGGACGTTTGATGACGTATATAGCCAAATGTATCCAACCGAAATGAAAAATATTCCAGGCTAGACTAAAAAAAAGCAGAGCTGAACTCGCATTTCAAATTTCATTCTGATGCGTGAAGTATTAGCCGAGTTATGAAATTTACAAGGCTCCAACTGACCCTGGAAATGAAGCTGTATTAAAGTCACTAGAATGCGCCTTAACAAGCTTCAAGCATCTATAGCGATCACCTAGGTTCTGAAAGTTGGGATACAAGTCACATGTGATGCAGAGATCGGTAAATTTTTTATTTGTAGATTTGTTGGTCCCGGTTTGCATCCGGGTAATGCATGGTTTGCATAACGAATTTTTTCTTTCATGCGGAAGTTTTTAGAACTTCCGATCCCGGCTCTAACATAATGGCCTTTTGAAAGGTACCATAAACACATAGCTGATTGTTTGACAAATTTTCTAGGTATTTTCTTGACTTTCCCCTTAATAGGAGTAATGAATCTTGGCCTCCTATTGGCCGACCAGTTATAGTTGCAGCTGGAGCCAAACACAGCACGTTACTCCTCCCCCTTTTCTCTTGGTCCTTAGTTCACAAATTTGCTGGACATACCCGTTGGCGACTGCCTCTTTAGCTTTTGATGTCAGTTGCATCCGTCTGCCACTCTGATAAGAAATGCATTGCTGGCAAAAAAAGTTGACGGCTGTGACTGCCCGATTTGGCTTCGCATCCGAGATTTGGCCTGACTTCTAGCTGTGTAATTTAACAACGTGGTAGCCCCTGAAGTGTATAAATATGTACTTGCATCTTTATTTGCCTCCCAAATCCCAATAATATCTTGAATGTTACCTAGCAGATTTCTTTTTCAGTGCTCCAGACTAGCAGCTTGCCTCTCAAGCACCTGGATCTGCAGGTAGCAGTCAGTGCCAGAATGGCTGTGACCTAGCACTGTCACGTGACTGTCACTGTGACCTCGGGTAGTTTGGACAGCTGCTGGCTGACATGGCTGACATGTGTGCATCCTTGACAAGATATTCATTAATTAGTAGGTCATTTCGTAGACTTGTTCTTACCAGGGGCCTTAACCTTATCTGATGAACTATTTTGGGATACTGTAAAATGCTTCATTTCGAGACTGCATTGGCGTTTAAGTTCCTAACTGTCCGGCCCGAAGGGCTGGGCTCTGAGCACTAGTGGGGTGTGGATTGGTGGCGAGTAGTCATATCTTGAAGTTGTTAGCCCTCAATCACCCTGTGCGTATTTTGTTATTTGGTCTTGAAGAGAATTTTGGAATTGAGGAAGTTGCTCTCAGCCTGCCATACTGTCATAGTCTGACCTTGAGCATATCTTGTGCTCTCTTTAAAAGGTCAGAGAAAAGAACTTCTACAGAGAGGGTGACTCGACCCCTTACAAGCAGGTGCTGACAAACTGCCGTGTGTCTGCCTGCTGGCAAGATTGCACTGCCCAAAGTAAGCTTGCCGAACGGCAAGCAGCCGTTGATCTGTTCAATAGGTAGGTCGTCAATCGTGTGCCGAAAATCTTAATGTGCATCCCCGGCCGACTCAGTCTCATTGCCTGCAGCCGATTTATGCATGCAATCAATGCTGTCTATATCTAGGCAAAATCGGTGGAAGAAGAGAGGCCTGGCTATTGTACCAACCAAATTTTCACTCGGCCTAGGTCCACAGTTTTTTCACCAGGCAGGAGCACTAGTGCAGGCATACACGGACGGCTCTGTTATAATAGCTCATGGTGGTGTCGAAATGGGTCAAGGACTGCACACGAAGATAATTCAGGTTTGCTTTCATTTATTTGTCATAGTAGAATGCCATGATAGTCTTAATTTGCATCTTTGACATACCGGTATGTCATCTACAGTTCTGTGCCATTGTGCTGCATGTGGTGGTGAATGTTGCTGTCATGTGAGTATCAATAGCATTTTAAGGTTTTCTAGTGTCGTACTATGGGATCAAGCACCAGGTCACAGCTGCTCTATGCATTGCCCCGTAAACATCTACAGCAAGTTAATCAGCCAATATACCCAGCGTAGCTTATTCCCAGCCGAATGGGCTTTGAGTACGCCACAGATGTGTCCAGCCTATGACTACTTAGTCGGCACGGCTGTATTGAGATATTGTCGGAAGTAAACTGTTCATAGACATAGATACTCTACTGATACATCATTTGCTAGTTTGCATCATTTGCAGTAATATCTTGAGTCTTTCGCCTGCTCGTTTCATGCCTATGCTCGATCGTGAACTTTTTCTGTGTTCTCCAGCATTGGATTGACTGAATCCAGCATGCACAGCTTAAAGGCGATTTTTATGAATGGCTTGGCTTTTTTTTCAATTTGCATGGCCTTTGGTCGATGACTCTGGTGCCTCACACTGAGCAACCGCACCAAACTGCTGGCATTAAAGCATGGCCTCAATTCCGAGAGATTCCTGAGTAGCAATAATGTATCGATGTCTTGCTCTACCGGTGATCCTCCTAGCTCGCACGAGTCTCTCATGTTGCCGAACAAAAAAATGCCCTGGTTGTCTGTTGCTTATGTATATGGTGGACTGCTTGCAGATCTACAGTTTAGAACGAGAGGGCTCTAGAATATGAGAGCTCTCTAACTTCCTTGAACTGTGGCAGTGAAGCAGGAGTGTGGAGCAGTCTAGTCACTTCTATGACCACTGGCGGTAGCAAGTTTTCTTCTATTCTTTCGTATCGATGACTGTAAAGAGATGAGGGAGACCTATTTTCTCTCACATGTAAGGTTAACTGTCTGGCTTCCTTCAACTGTGCGACCCCATTCGATTGCAAAATCATTAGCTATTTCAAATCTTAATGTACTTTTGTCTCTGCTTGTTAGCTCTGTGTGGCTCTTCAAGTCAGTTGTGCTGTCATTGCTCGAGCCAGGTTCGACCTTCCCAATGGCTTTCGATGCTTTAATTGGTATATTGTACACGTGTCAGAAGCATAGCTGAAGCCTGGGGTTGACTCAAGCCGAACAGCATTGCATGTAGGCAGTGAGACGGCATTATTGAAAAAGTACAGTATATTACAAATATGCAGCCGCTGCTTCTCACTCAAGTCTTGGGTCGAAAGCACAGTGCTAATAACGGTGCTAACCCTTACTGACGTGCCTTGGAATCCCTATGTAGCCCTGTGCCGTAAATCACAGCTAGCGACTTGTAGATGCATCACCAATCCACATAGGAACTCTGATGGTGGCAGAAGATGGCAGTAATAAAGAGCACCATAACTTTAGATAACAAGTCCATATTTGTTACCAGGCTGCCACACGACATGTGGTCGCTCTTGAAGCCTTTGGGCATTACCAGGGGCCAACCAGGATGTAATCTGTCTGTTGGTCCGGTACTACTACCAATCTGCAGTGACCTGCCCCGGCACCCCGAAGCATTATGATTGCCATAGATATGGTATATCAGGCCACCTGCCCCAAGATACACTCAAACATTTTTCGGAGCAACTGCTTAGCAGTTGTTGTTCTGCTTATTAAAGAGTTATTACGAATGTTGGTGAGCCGTTACGGCACACTAGGTAAGGCGGTTGCTTTCACGACCTCGATCCCGAGGTCGTGGGTTCGATTCCTGCGGTGGGCGATTCTTTATTGCCACTGCAAGCTGTGGTGATAGCCGTAAAGGCTCTTCTGTCGCTATACAAAAAGAGGCTGTTTAAGCAGCTAGGATTTATTTATTTATTTATATCTAAGGCACACCTCTCCGAATTACATGCCTCAAGATTGTATGCTCATAACTATAAATTATGACATAACCGGTCCCAAGCCATTATAATTCATAAACCTCTAATCTTATGCCGACAGTCATAATCTGGCGGATGTAGAATACCCAAGTTTTGATTAAAAATAAGTGCTAGAATTAGTAGGAAGGTACTAGCCATTATCAATTCAAAAAAGGCATTGCGTGAAATGTTGCGACAAAGCTGTCTTTCTGTGGAGCCTTAATAATAATAATAGTACTGATAATGATAATAATAATAATAATAATAACGATAATACGTTTGTATATCACCCTCTGAGAGCTTAATCTCTTCTAGGCACTTAATATTTGCTGTAAAAAGCATGATCGAATTGTTAGTGGTAGCAAGTTCAATGACAACAAGCATAACATGGTTAGAGGTTACATGCACGGGGTCAGCATGCTAATATAGTTAGTGGCAGCATGCAAAAGTGTCAGCAAGCATAAGCATAAAAGAAAAAATCACATGGACCCACTAAATACTGTGATAAATAGATTCGTCTTAGCTTCTTTTTAAATGCCTTAGTGGCCTTCAAGTAACCACGTACTTTGTATAACCCTTGCACAATTCAGTTTTCTTTTAATGTGAGTGTCTCCTGCACACCACACTAGAGTTTATCACAAACTCTGGATAACCTCATGTCCTGGTCATGCTTATTCGTGCGTAGGTTTTCAATGTTAAATGACTGCTTGCCTAGTTTGAACTTACTTGAACTTCAACTATGACAAGTTGGATGTATACTGAGACTTATAATAATAATAATAATAATTCACTTGATAAAGCGCCCTCAGAGAACTTAATCTCTCTCTAGGCGCTTTACATTTGCTGTAAAGTGAAATGCCATTGACTTTACACGAGTCCTTAGCCTATTCAGTTTAGGCCATCATCAGACCCTTGGGCTTTTTCCAGTTTCTCAGATAGTCATGCCATTTCTTGATCCGTGCTATAATGTCTTACTTAAACTTACCAGAGTCCCTTATGGCAGCAAGATCTGTGGAACCTTTTGCAGGTAATTTCCGTCGGCAGCCGTGCATGTTTGCTGCTTCACTTTCAGGTTGCCACCCGAGCATTGAAGGTAGAAGAGAGCAAAATATACATCTGCGAGACTTCCACTGCAGCTGTGCCAAACGCCACTGCCTCGGTTGGCAGTCTAACTACCGACTTGAACGGCATGGCTGTCAAGGTTAGCCACATAGCTTGCCGTCAGCTAGTTCGAGCTCTAAGTGCACTGGACTGCACTTCTCTGCACTACACTGTTCAGCCTCCGTGTCCCCTCCAGCTACTGTAGCTCCACCCTCCATTGCAACCTCTGCTGCCACTGCCATTATGCTTTCCCTGACTGATGTCACTACTGCTGTCTATCAAGTGCTCATATTAATGCTAGCTAATGAGTTGTCAAGTTCTGCTACTCCTGTTGGTACGAATACTACTATTTGTGTCGTAGGATGCCTGCGAAGTTCTGCTGCAGCGGCTGCAGCCATTCGTGAGTGCCAACCCAGAAGGCAGGTGGGACGACTGGGTGCAGGCTGCTTACCAAGCTCAGGTCAGCCTTGCTGTCACAGGATTTTACAAGTAAGATGTTGCATGCTGCTAGTAATATGCATTGTTCGGCTTCATCATTAGGCATAGGTACTCACATCTGAATATGTTTGCTCAAGACCTTAAGCCAGTGCATCTACCTAGGCCACAATTCCGGCTAGGGACCAAACCGTGACCTTACCCGACCACCAGAGACATGATCATTGATGGGTAAATACCAAGGTCATGTTGTGACAATACTCTTGTGGTCATGTTAAGAACCAAGTGTAGAATTGTCATGGTACTAATAAGATATTTGTATAGCACTCCAAGAAAACTATATCTCGTTCTAGGCACTTTATATCTGAATGCATAGTGGCACAATAGATAAGGTGGCTGGTTGCTTTTCACGACCTCGGTCCCGAGGTCGTCGGTTCGATTCCGTCTGCGGGCGATCCTTAATTTCCGCTGCAAGCGGCAGTGATAGTCGTAAAGACTCCTCTGTCGCTGTATAAAAGGGGCTTTTAAATCAGTTAGTATGGAAAGCATGTCAGTTTTAAAATCTATAACTCGGCCAATACTTCATGGATCATCGTGAAATTTGAAATATTGATTCAGCTCTGCTCGGACATCTGCAGTAGTTTATTTCTGATTTCGATAGGCTAAGTGTTTTGCTATACTTTACATTATACTTATGACTAGAAAATGTAGCTCCGTGACGTTTGAGAGCCAAAGCAAGGAGCTAAAACACATAAAACTTCCTAAACAAACGAATGTTCAGGAAACCAGTCTGCTATTGAAGTGGGAGCCTAGCAGCAAGCACTGTGTGAAGACTTACTATCTTTGGAAGCTAGTATCAGCTAGTAATTCTCTCATTGCACTGCTCAGTTGACTAAACATATGCGCTAGAGCTCCAAGGCTTGTTTGAGGACGCCTAAAATGGCCACCTTACCCTAAAAGTTCCAAATTGCTATGAAAGCATTACTGCAATGTGCTTCAATCATGTGTGTGCTATATAAAATAAGCCTACGTGACACACACGTAAAGTATAAGTACACGTCTATTAGCTTGTAGCACTAAAATGAAGTTGTTATCACCTCGATGAGCAGTAAGCTACCTGAGCCTCTTTGGCGTAGAGCAAGCTAAACGTTAGCAAACATTTGCCATCGCCGCTCTCCAAACGTCCTGCAGACGAGAGAAAAGCGAGTATTCAGTCGTGGTACCACCTACTTGTGCTCTGAGCTTTCTAGGTGCTTTATCCCAAACATGCCCAAAGTTCGGGATTCGAGTCAGTAGATCGACTAGCCACTCCGTGAATGTAATGGGCCCTGAACGAAACTCAGTAGTGCTGTGGAAAAATATTATACTCAGCCGTTTAGTGAGGGTCATTTTCCTGTTTAAAAGATTAAATACAGTTAGCTCTTCAAAGCCTCATTGCGTTAGCATCACAACGTTGTGGATTAGTTCTATCTAAGCCTCTTGCATCTTGATCCGAGATAAGCAATGTGTAACAGGTAGCCTGTTGCTTCAGAAGCATCCCCAGATCATAGCCCCTATGCCGACACCCCAGATCATAGCCCCTATGCCGACACATTTCACCATCTTCTGAAGGCAGGAATCATTGAAACCCTCATTGGGGCACAGGAGTTGCTAAAAAGATAAGGAATTTGCTCTCGTACATCATATGACTTTGCCATAGTCTTCATGGATCCAATGTACTCGTGCCCAAATCCCCTGCAAACAAGCACGTATACACTTAACAAACAGAATGGCTTCTGCTCGTGTGATCCAAGGCAACTTACGTTGTACATCAAGTCGCCACCTAATCGTATCCCTACCAACTAGCTTGCAAGTCGAAGCCTGCAGGCTTTGAGCTTGAACACTGGCTGTAGTGAAACGATGCCTCAAAGCATCAGTTTTTGTTAGTCTGTTCTCGGGTGTGGTGACACTGGTGGCTAGGTCTCTGCATAATCCAAGGTACCGTACTGGTCATAGCCATATTTTCAGATTGTTTCTCACCATAGTCTTACCAATTGGCAATTCTTTAGCAAATGTATCATTGCTAAGTCTCATTTGGTGCAACGTACACAACTAGACCTTAAAGGCAGTCAGCTCGTTGGTCTTATCCATGCTAAGTGGCGATAACTAGATGATAGGAAAGGAGAAAAGTCGTTACACTGTAGCTTTCCTCTTACTGCACATGCTTAAGTACCCCCAAAACAAGCAATGGAATTGTCATTGGGCTATAGCATGAAAATCTGCCATTTTTTAATCAATGTGAAGGGTTGAAGACGAATTTCCGTCATTCTTTTGTTGTATACACTGGTTTATGTAAACGCCATAGGCAAAGCGGTTCTCTTTGGCTGCATTTGTTCTTTGTGGTTCGGTTTGATTTTTGTCGTCAGATGCTTGCTACTCATCGTAAACAATGACTGTTGACATATAGCTGTGTTATTGTTACAAACCTAAAAATAAAAAGCCCTTTTCAGCTCTTTATATTGAGCTCCACAGTTTTCATCCAGGCAAATTTATGCTGAGTGCAATGCCCCAAAGTTATTAACTTTGAACTTGGCCATTGACTGTAATGATAGCTGATTTGTATAGCCCCCTATGAGAACTTAATCTCGGCCCAGGCGCTTTGCAACTCACTGTAAGAGAATCAGTACCCAAGGGTTTGTGCGATTTATGAAGCATGCAAAAGCAAAGTCATGTTTAGGCCAGCATGCTGAAGCAAACATGAAGACACTCAGTAACACTGCCTAGTAAGACATATGGCTAGAAATCGTGTGTGCATGCAAAGAACAGAAAAAGATTAGTTCATTTGGGGCCAAGGGAAAGTTGACCAGAACTGGTGCGTCTTGGGCTGGGACTTAATGGATACAAAGTCATGGCATGTAGTGACCGTATCAGGAAGCCTGCTTCAGAGTTTCGGTGCATACGAGCTGAGCAGGAGAATCGCTTTATGAGCAGCAAGATATTTATTTAGGCAATCCGATCTCTGTGTGACTTTCAACCTTGCCGGCGTGTAAGGTGAGAACCTGACCTCAGGTTGCTCTATTTGGGCAACGTTCTGCTGGTCGGTGAGTCATAGCACTGAACACTAGCAGCTACAAGCTTGTAACAAGTCTGCTTGATATCGTCTGCCGAACCACCAGCTGTATCCTACAGATAATTCTTTGCGCTTTTTCAAGTTCTGTGTAGCTGATAGCGCTGCTTGTGCAATCTCAAGCTCTCCACCGTTGCCCTTTTTGGCGTGTTGTAGGCGTCGGGCAGTGGCAGAGCCATGTGGTGGGCAGGAGGCATATGCTCTTCCCCCCCCCCCTAGAGGGTGGCAGCTACCTGGATTACTCCTATATCTTGGATATAGGTACAATACCTACCCCCTCCCGCCCCACCACAACCAACGACAAAATCAATCCCTACTT